>JAHWFO010027105.1:528713-556671 GCA_023313115.1 Rhysida immarginata
TGTTTATTACGCTTTTTGTGGGAAAGTCGGGTTTTTCTCTTATTCCCATTGGAGCTCAACGTGACGGTAAACGTGACCCTGTTTACTAGCACGTTACACCTGGCAGCTTCGCCACTGGCGTTCTGTTCTCTTCACAGACGAGTCAAGATTACGCCTGAACCGCTGTGATGGCCGTTGTAACATGCTAAAAGATAGGAAAATAAATTTTTCCCCATTGATTAAGTTTTACTATGATTTATGGTATATTCACATTGTTACTGTTTAAAATTACGTCAACAAAAGAAACACACTAACATTCTTCTGTTACGTTGTTTTGGAAAAAGGCTTTGTTGGGAGCGTGTGTGGAAGGAATCGAGAGAAGACGAAGTGAATTTGATACAGTTAGTCGCAGATTTTGGTTTCTCCTGAAGATGCCGGGATCCAGACCCAAAGAGAGAGGGAGGGGATCCACAGTGGAGAGAAGATCGAAAGACTAACACGAGAAGTTCGTCTTTTGTACGATTTATTGGAAAATAGTTTCGTGAGAATGATGGAAAATTATCTTCGAGAAGAAAATGGCGACCGCACATTCGAAGTCGGAAACCGCATGTTATGAAGATTTATCTGGTAATGGTTGACAATTTGAGCCAACTTTTCATAAGTAAGAATGTTTTCTGTCTTGGCTTTCCCTTTTTTTTTCTGCTAACAGATCTTTGGATCCACTATTTGGTACAATTCCGGTGCGAAAATTGAATCCCTAATTAGGCAGTATGATAATTATCCGTGAAAAATATGTGCGAAGAAGGTTGTTTTCGACGTGGTTAGTGACGGGTCCTTATTAACAATACTAATCTTTACCCGTAGAGAACCCCCCCCCTTTTTACTTACCTTCCTCCCCCCGTCGTCCAACTTCTACCCACCGCAGACTTCTAGCGTTTCCTACCTACAGACGTCGACAGGAATCTCGGAGAAGTGAAGAGACGCTGTCTTTTACCAACCCGAATTAACTCTCGCGGAGTGGGAAATCAGGCTTTGGCTTTATTCGAACTTAAGCTTAACGCTAATATGGGTTTAACGATAATAATTGGGAGTTGACCAAAACATATGATAAGGTAAGGAAAGTAAAGAAGAACTCTAATTAAATGCGAGCGGGAAAGAAGGGTTGATTATCTGAATCGATATTAGCCAGAAAAATCAGATTTTCCTATGGCTTAAAAAAAAAAAACATTACAAAAAATATTTTTCTTTTTATTTATTTTCGGAGGGTATGCGACGAAAATCATCTTAATTTCTCTCAAGTTTTCTTAAGAGTAAGCTATTAATTTTAAGGAGCTTCGTCCCGGAAAATGGTTTAAAGAATAATCAAGGAAATATAAAAAGATGTAAAGAGACTGAATCTTAATCAAAAATTTACCATTAAGAAGAAATCATAACCAGATTGTAATTAAAAATATATTAACGAGAGAATAATAAATAGTCCAATCTTATCCGACTTTTGACTCTGCGTTTTCCTTTCAAAAATAAAATTATTCATATTACCTGTTCGCAATTAATAAGAATAGGACCATTTTTATAAAAGGGTGCTTAGTTCTTTAATCCACCTGGCTGTTGACAAACGTTACACCGTCTACGTGTCTGGAGACGACGTGGTGAGCGAAACACCGACACAACAGTTTTTTGAGACAGACTGAATGAGATGTTGTTCCATTATGGTTAGGGTTGGCATCTCAATAGACCATCGAACGGATCTTGTGGTCGTCCGAGGGCGAATGACCGCTGACGTTTACATTCGTGACATTCTGGAAGAACATGCGATTGTTGCTGCACATGGCATGGGGCCTGGATTCCTTCTGATGCAGGATAATGCTCGATCACCCACTGCAGTTGTCACTCAAGACTTCCCACGGATGCATGGCATTTAGACCATGAGGTGGCCTGCAATGAGTCCAAACCTAAATCCCCGTGAACATCTTTGGGACATGCTTGACAGGCGAACTCGAGACCGCCCTTCAGCTCCAGAAACACTGCAACAGCTCATCCAGGCACTTACTGAGGAACGGGACCGGCTTCCCCAAGATCACATTCGTCGACTGATACGGAGCATGCCTCGAAGGTGCATGGAGGTTAGTGCAGCCCATGGTAGGCATACACATTACTGAGTGGTGCTAAAACTGATCCCAGGAAGAAACAGGGCGTTCTCCTCACAACGTCCAAAGGACATTTCACTTTGTTTTTGGCAGGGGTGCTGCAGTATCCTGTTTTTTCTTTGTTTCTTCATCAGTTGTTCAATAATGTATTCTATTTTTAAATAAACAGTCTTTTAATGATTGCATACAGCGATTTGTCCATATTATTCGTAGTTGCTTCTGCACACTGTTTATTGGTAGTGTTCCTTTAAATGTTTTCAGCAATGTATAAGGATTCTGTTAAAATGTAGTGATGTCGCCAGAGAGTGTATTCATATTAATTTTAGACATCTCTTTAAAAAAATCCTATGTATTACAACCACGTTCTTTTTAGCACATTTTTAGGTCAACAAAATTTCAGAAAGATGAGGCTTCTGAGATGAATGCAAATTTGACTAAGATAAAACTGAATTGCCTAAAGTTTCTTAGTTAAATGTAAAGGAGGAATGATGATTACGTGTGGTTCTGCCAATGGCGGGTGTTTAGAAGATGCTCTCGCGTGCTAATCTTTCTTGATGTGCTCTAAATCGATTGCTCTGCTATCACATAGACAAAGAAAACAGCAGTACTTTGTATAATGCTTCTGCAAACCAATCAGCACGGACACTAGCTTCTAGTCAGTATAGATCAGCCAACCACACTTACTATAGTTAAACCTACCCAATAGCTGCTTTAGATTGTCTTATATCTCCTTTATATGGAGAGCATGTCTGATAGGTATGAATGGAAATTTGTTATCCTTATTCAACAAAATCGATTGCAACCAGAGCCACTCAACGTTTTTCGATATGATATTCGTGTTCTGCAGGTAAATTTACTCAGTATTGGGTACTTTCACCTCGGAAGCAATTTCATTGTTGCCCAGTGTAATTAAAACAAGTAACTTTTCACAATAAAAACTTTCGTATCTATCGTACAAAGATAGCCCTGCTTTACTGACAGATGAGCCAAAAGAAAGCGAAGTCTATACCTTCAATTTTGCAAATAGTTATTGCTTTATTATATATTCTACCTATTTACTACATGGCATTGATAATTCATTTATTAGGTTGGAGGGCCAGTTTACCAATAGGGAGCCACATTCGCACCTTTTTCTATGACATTATGTTATCATTAGAGTTGGTACCACCGAACCATTTCGACTATTTTGGAAGTTATTATTTTCTCATTATATTCATTATTTTATTCGGCACGAGTTGTTTGATGTATTGCATTCAAAAAGTTTCAAATGGTCCATAATGGTGTCATAAAAACTCATACTATTAAACTAATTTCCTTCATGTTTGTAGTTAAACATAGTCATTATATACATTCATGATAGAACATTTTGAGTTGCTTAATATATAACGTACAAAAGTTGGTGCATCCACTTATATTAATAGCTGCAACACTAGTTACAGCCACCAGCACAAAGGATTTTGCTCCTAATTCATCACATAATATGTGGCACATGGCCGCAATAACCGTAAGTTTGCCACTGCCTGCTTTCCTTTGAATGATCATGCTCTGGTCACTGTAATTTAATGATCAGGCTCTGGAAGTTAATCCTTCCTAAACTATAATTTAACTCCTAAAAATAATACAAAATAAATGCTTAAATTCCAAACTAAATTAAAAGTACGTAACTAAAATAAATAATAACGTAGTATTAAAAATATTAAAAAAAGAAAAAAACTTGTATTTGACTAATACGCACCGCGGGCATGGACGAGTGCGATAGAATAGAGACTGAGCTGTTGTTTTATTACGACTACAGAATTATTTCTGTAAATCTCTGGCTCCATCATCACACCCTGGACATTAGTTAATTGTGTAGTACCTACTCATCAATACGATTCTAAAAAAATTGAAAATAATATGCGTATCTTGTTTAGATGATGGATCCCCCCATAGTCCTTTCGGTTTCATCTTTAGATCAGTTCCATGATACCCAATTATTGTCACCGAAATTACGCCCTTTCTTTTGATACCCTACTCGGGCAGATTTGCTTACCTTATAGTTTTCACCCCTCTTGCATCCCATATCTCCGTAACCCCTCGACCGATCCTACTCATGTTCGAACTCAAAAATTCTATAGGCCTCAACTACTCGTATACCAAAAATCATGAATATCGGAGCAACGCGGTACTCAAGTTATCGTCGTACAAACATACAACATCTCGCCACTTAGATCTTACTCGCTTCGCTCGCTCAGTCAATAAAGTTATATTCGTTTTTCGCTCATTGTTACAAGTTTTTTTTATGTATTATATACCATACCTAAACATTGAAAATTTTTCGGGGGTATCATAATGGTAGGATTAGCGCACGTGCCATTTTATCAATTTAACCATCTTCTAACACAATCGTGCGATGATCTATATTTAGGAGTTGGCGAAATTTTTAACAGTTTCGATAAGTTTAGAGAAAATCGAGTTACAGACGGACAGGCTCACAGACAGACAGACAGACAAAATCCCCAGTAATATAAGGTCGCTGCATATCAAATGTCGGATTTCGAGATGGGTTCCGCGCTTCAGCACTGTTTCCACGTTTAGTAGCAAGTACCCATAACAAAGTGGCATATTCCCAGAGATTAAACCTATCAGCGAGAATTGGCTCCTATCATACGACAATAGGAAACGGTCAGCACAGCGGCTGGATCCTGATGAATCCCCGCGACAGTTCCTTAAACCCCCGTTGCACCCCAGGAAGTTCTTGGTTACAGTTTGGTGGAACATCCCTAGTGTAGTGCATTACAGCTACTTGCAGCTGAGGAAGACGATCACCGCTGCGACCTGCTCTCGTGAACTGCATTGTACGCACACAAAACTGTCAGCAACAACCTGCACTTGTGCATCGTAAAGGCGTCCTTCTGCTGCATGACAATGCGCGTCCGCACGTTGCACGAACGACTGTGCAGGCGCCACAAGCTCTGGGCTACGAGGTGCTTCCAGACCCCCCGTACTCTCCGGACCTCTCTCCTACTGACTACCATCTTTTCCAGAGTCTGGACAATTTTCTCCGGAAAAAAAACATTCCTAACCCAAGCAGACGTCGAAAACGCATTCCGGGAGTTTATTGAATTCCGTGACCATGGATTCTATCGGAGAGGGGTCGAGAAGCTGCCAAATCGTTGGCAACAATTTTTGGATTGCAGTGGTGTTTTTTTCGAATAACATTTGTGAAGGTGTCTTTTCTAGAGACGTTAAAGATGACTTCTGCAATCCGACATTTGATATGCAACAACCTCATGGAATGAAGCTAGAATAAAGCTCCTTTAGGCATTTAATGAAATGACTAACTTATTCATTTAGCAACTTCTATGATGATATTTCATTACTTGTTTATAATTATTTAACTACTAATCTTCATTATTAAAATACTACCAGGTACCCGTAACTTCGTTCGCAGCAAAATGATCTATGTTATGTAAATAATACTTCTGTAGATTATGGTATTTTATGGACTATTTAGTAATCAGCAAAAACTTCAGGGGAAATCTCCATTACGATTTTTATTATCTCCATCCTCAATCAGTATTGTCTGATTTGTTGCTATGTCGCACATACAGGGTGTCCAAAAAGTCTGGTAACATGGCAGTTATCTCAAAGCTGCCCAGTAAGCGAGATCTGATGCGTGTGGTTTATATGCAGTAGCGGGGTGGGGAATTCATTGCCGAACTCAAATTTGACTTTGATCCCAAATTTAAGGTCATCCATTTGCTAACTCGAAAACTATTAAAGATAGAGAAATATTTCCGATTGCTACTCCGTAGAGCAACATCACATTAGTCTAATAACAATTTTTAATCACACCCTTCCCCTTGAAATATTTTGAGAAAATGGGCGAGAAAGAGTCATTCAAGGTCAGTTTGGGCTGGCCAGGTTTGCTTCACTGCAATTCAAATGTGTTAGAAACCTCAGTCAATGACAGTTTGAAGGGTCGTGGTGAAGGGAATTTTTATCAAATAATCACAGTAAATTAAAATCATGTGCTTAATTGTTTTTATTGTTTGGTTAAAAATTTGAGTTCATTGTGATTGGTTGATTAAAAATTCTCTCACGACATCCCTTCAAACTCTCCCTGATTAGACTGTAATTATTGTTTTTTTTCAATTATATTTTGGTTAAACTAATTAGTTCAGTGACTTTCCGCTAAGTTCTCTGATCAATGTTGTGAATTTGGTCAATTTCCATAGTATTATTCTTCAAAAATCTTACTTAGTAATATTATTATTATCAAAAGTAGCAATTAGCGCTGCCTTGTGCTGCTACACATGTGGACCCGTCACAGCCTTAAAGATAAATACATACCAGAGGAGGAAACACAGTGAATAATCAAGGGACCAAGAAGAATATATATATTCTTTAGAGCGGCGCTTCGATTCGCAAAAAGAATAGCAGACGATGCTGGTTAATAAGGCATATCACATAGAAATATTTGCTGGCGTTAGTTTTTTTAAGCATAACAACGTTTAAGCTTAGTGTTCTTAAATACAACTCGCTGCTACACCTTTAAAATAGAATTAAATTGAGTCTGTATCACAACAACAATATCTTGAAAGTAATGATAAAATTCAATTGTTATTTTACTGATTATTTTTTATTAATTTGTGCATTTAATTAGTTTACATTATTTACTCATTTAATCAAGTTTATTTAATTATTTAATTATTAGCTTTATTTATTTTATTTTATATATTGTATTTGTTAACCATTTAATTAATCCATTCTTATTTTTTCTTTTATTTTAATTAAATTTGTATGCATACAGGGTGGTCCATTTAAGGGTGGTCCATTCAAAATTTTTTGGTGCACAAGCAAAGTCTTGGGGCAACAGTCCTATGGAGGCAGAGTCTGTGCGTGTGTATTGAAAAAATTTTGGATTTTTGAAATTCTAACTTCGGATTCTTAAAGACTATTAAAAAGTTGAATAGGAATGTCTGTAAGACCAACTCTCTATCTCATTGACTTCATCGATAAAATTGTGTCCAAAACTTTACAAGTTCCACAATTTCGGGGCCTCTATCTCCTAAACGGTTAGATCATTTGAAAAAACACCAAGAATAATACATATCTCGAATATTGTGCACAATCTGAATAATCCATTAAAAATAGGGGTTCATATTTAAGTTTTCAAAGTTTCCCCCGAACCACCCCTCCCCCACAAGGAGGAGAGGGGGGTAATTTTTTTGGCTAATGAATTCCCTCCGCGAGGTAATTCACTTTTGCCTATGGACGTTTTTTCGTACAATGCTTTGTTTTCGATATATTTCAATGTCTACACATAAATGGATCACCCTGTATACAGAGTGTTGTATAATTCGATGACGAACTTTGGAGGGGTGGTAGTATGGATGATTCTAAGCAAAAAATTCATATGAACATGGGTCCGAATTTGAACGCTAACTGAGATATGAACAGAAATAAAAATGCCGCCAGCAAGATCAACAAATTAATAACTCAGGTTCTGCAACCCCTAGAATAATGAATTTTGGAGGAATAATAGGGTACATAAAACTGTGTATAACTTTAAAATTTGATCGTATGCCATCGAGTAGTTTCCGAGTTACGCATTCAAAATCGTAACAGTGCTCACATGCGAGTACTAAGCAGATGGAATGAGAGAGATGGAATGTCGGTCGCCATGAAAAGACATATGTGGTGACGGAAAGGTTTTTGAAGACTGGTTCGAAGTCTGTTGGCCATTTAGAACGATAAACAATTTGAGTATTTTTCGCTGCGTGAAAGTATGTCATGCCCAGTATAAGTTTTCTTTTAACAGTCACCATTTTTAGTATTTTTTGTGATAGAATGATAGACGAGGCCCTGTCTGGCGTAAAAGGAAGCCGTGTGTTGAGAATGGAATCAAGCCGTCTGCACGGACCCATGTAGAGGTTTGGCAAGAGAGTTATAGTCCGCGGTTGAGCGGTGAGTGTCTTATTTCTCCCCTGCCCGTTTCTCCATGCTTCAAGGTCCCTCTCGTTTGTGTCCTCTTGACGTTCGACTGTTGGTCCTCCAGCTAGTGTTGTGTGTTCCATTATACACGTGAACGCCGTTCCTGAAGTGTTGCAAGTCAGTAACGAAGTTACCAAGATTGATTGTATCGAACATTGGTGATATATGAACCTATGTGTATAGTCTATTATTAGTGATGTTTGAAAATAAGTTTTGTCACTTACAGATGTATGTATCTCTAAAGTGGTGTATGACTTGCGGAGTATGTGGCTGGTTTTAGTGGGAGAAGTTAGTTGCAATTGCGTCTGTAATCCGTGACCTTTGTCCAAGACGCAGGCTCGAGAACCCGTTGGGTTAGGCTGTGGGGACGGTCATCCGCTTGTTACTAGTATTTGTTCCTGAGCCGGGCTTATGGTGGTTTCAGTGCTCCTTCCTCTGTTGATTAGAAAAAGGGGCACCCAACGCGCTCAGCGTTGACCAGTGGAATATTTGAAGCCGGGTTAAGGAGGGTGTTCCCGCGGGAGCCCGTCACGCAGAACTTATTCGTTGCCTCCCTGGACGGGTTGATTAGTCGCGTAACGGATTGCGCAAAGGATTCCTCCCTTGTCTGGGGTACGTAGTTGAGCCACCAGAGCCAGATACCTCGAATGTGGATGGGAAATTCTAGTGCTAGTGTTTCCATGTGGAATAGTTTTTAATTGGGCTAGTGCATAGTTTTAGGGACCCCTTTGATATATGTAAGTTCAACAGGACACTGATAGTTGGTGACTGCACTGGTAAATTGTCTTTTGTATGGCATATGAGAATTTATGTTATTAAAGAGTCCCTTGTTAAACGTTTATAGTGTATGTATGGTTTATTTTAATGCTGTAGTTTTTACTTTGCAGAGCGCAACCAGTAGACGTCTGACAAGGTCCCCAAACCACCGACAATCATCCTGGGTGAAGTTCAGGTATCTTAACTGATAGATCACGTTGCTGGATGGGGAGTGGCTAGTCTCATCTAGGCATTCTTCGCTTGGGTACCAGGGTGGTTTGTCACAAATTAAGTTCTTTAGATTTACATTCTCTAATTTTAATTAAGGATTTACATTTAATAAAGGATTTACATTCTCTAATTTTTGAATTATTATATCAATAAATATTTTGATTTCTGCTCTCGCCTACTATCATAGTGTGCCTTATTCCACTGCGCCTACTCAGCTATTTATTTAGTAATTTACACATGACAGTATGGCGATGCGTGATTGCAGAGCAACTATGTTTTCCACGATTAACAGTGTTTTTGTTTCTTCGTCATTGTGTTTAGTTATCTATTGTGGTGCTGCATCGAGTAAAAGTTAGTGCAAGTTTTCAGTGATTTTGTGTGGTGTTGTGTCTTTAGCTACGGTATATTGTGTGGTGATAGAGCAAAAAAAAAAAAGTGGAAGCCAAAACAAGCGTTCCCTATTTAATGTCTGAATTCTGCAGTAGTCGTCAATTATATTTGTGCTGTGGTGATTTGTTCAGGTGGAAACTCACCGAAGTGAAGTGTTTTTTTGTGGTGTAGTAGTATTCGCCGGGGTACAGCGGTGCGACGCTAAAAACAAGTGTGGGTGCGTGTCAAAAAGTGGTTATCTGTTCCACACTCATGGCTAACAACATGGAGCATTTCGATAACCTCATGCAGGCGGTATGTGGGTTGCAAGAATCACCCATAAAGAGAGCGGTGGACAGTATACAATTCCCGAGCTTCAGCGGCAAGCCAAGAGAAGACCCCGAACAATCCGACTTCGCTAAGGCTAATCCTATAATACTTTGGAAATTCTTCCAAAGGAAGTTTTTAGAGGTTTATGGAGGGGGCCAGACACAACTAACCAAAAGAACGGCGCTGCAGAGATAAAGGGCAATGATATAGCGGAGTATGTAACCAAATTCCGCCAACTGTCCGGGGGTCTAACAGATTCCCCACAGGCGGGAAAAATCCATCCAAGGTCTGCCGCATCGGGTAGCAGCGCAGATTCGAATGAAGGAAACTGTGACTATAGAAGAATGCATTGCATTCGCAAAGAATTGGTTCTGCGCACACATAGGTGGCAACGTAACCTCTGACAAATCGATGCAGGTGGACGTCATTACCAGACAAGCAGGAGCAATAGGAAAATCTCAACGGGACAACCGAAGGTATTACAACTGCGGACGTCAAGGTCATTTACAAAAGGACTGTAGACAACGCAGGCCAGCACCATCGCCAGCGAAAGAAACAGCCGCCCGATAAACTTTGTGTATAAAAGTACGAACAACGAACTGCTAGTGGTGGCTATGATCATTAATGGTTACATGAGTAAAGCCCTCGTAGACTCCGGAGCACTTGATAATTATATGGAAACTGGGCTATGCGCCAAGCTGAAGTTGCATACGATGGTGTTACAACCTCCAAGATCCATCTTGTTTGCCAGCGGTCAGCCAACACCAATTACTCATGCCACATTAAGAGTGCCGGTCAAGTGTGGGCGCTACCAGGATAAGGTCAATTTTGATAATGCCCACATTCAAAATTACGACCTCATCCTGGGCCTATGTTGGATCGAACAAACCAACCTGTTTGTAGACTGGAAGAAAAGATGATGTGCCACTCAAGTTAACAGTAAAAGATGTTGGCTACTCCAATGGAAGCGAGATAAAGACGACCAGTTCATATCGGAAAAAGAACTATGTAATATGGTAAATGGTAATACTTTGAGCCCCGTTTTCGCCATATTTGCCCGATTTAAGCCGGGAAGGAAACTCACCTTCGTGCACCCTAACTGCGAGGCTCTTGTCCAAGAATTTGCCGAAATCTTCCAGGAGGAGTGACCTCCAGGTTTGCCATCCGAACATTCGACCCAGCATGAGGTACATCTAGAACAGAATTTTGTACCGTGTACCCGCTGAGCCGAGACGAGGAAGAAGAGCTTCAATGGACATTACAAGATCTGGTGAGTAAAGGCCTTATTCAACCTTCTACTTCCTCTTTCGTTCCCCCAATACTGTTCATTACGAAAACGGACGGAAAGCTGAGATTGTGTGTGGACTCCTGTAAAATTAACCGGATGACAAGAGACAACTTTTATCCAGTCCCTCGCATGGATTCGTTGCTCGAGAGGCTGGAAAATGCGAAAATCTCTGCTAGGTTGGACATTTTACAAGCTTACCACCAGATCCGGATGCGTCCGTCCGATGTCCCGTTAACAGCTTTCAAAACTCGGTTCGGATTCTTCGTGTACTTGGTCATGCTATTCGGCCTCAAGGATGCTGCTGCTACATTCACCAAGGCGATTAACGAGGCTCTGCATGGACTCATTAACAAAGCAGGAGGTGGCACATTTCGATGATATACTGATATATGCCCCAGTTTAAAAAATGATTACGTTCGGTGTTGCAGAAGCTTCGAGAAAACGCCTTCTATCTATGCCCACCCAAGTGCCAAATAGGCCTTCAAGAAGTGGAGTATCTGGGTTTCAAGCTGTCCAGGAAGGGCAGGGAGTGGGAACCCAGGCTAATGCAAGCCATCATCCAGTGGCCAGTATCCGGTAGTGTCCATCAGCTTAGGTCCTTCTTAGGAACGGCCCAGTTTTATAGGCATTTTATAGCCAACTATGCCAGCGTCACCGGGCCACTATTCGAGCTATTAAATAAAGATTTTCCTACAAATGAAGCCCACAGCAGCAGATGTCTTTCAAAGATCTGAAAAAGGCTTTCATACGCCCACCCATGCTGTTGATCTTCGACCCCAGCAAGGAATTGCACATTTTGTGTGACGTCTCTGAAGACGCCATCAGGGCAGTGTCTACACAGAACTTTGGGGGAAATTATTCCCCATCGCCTACGAGTCGCGACCCTTCAGGGACGAGGAAACACACCTATCAATATACGCCAAGGAGTAATTGGCAATGGCCCATGTGGCGAGGTTATGGCGCCACTGTATGCAACAAGTCTCGGTGGTCATATATACAGACAATCAAACAGTTTCAAAACTACTCACTCAGGCCAAGCTATCGACACTGCAAGCGCAAGTGCTGTAGTATGTTATGGACTATAATGTCTCGCTTCGTTACATCAGATCATACTGGCAGACGCTCTCTCTCGTTCGTTTTACAAGCCGCATAGCATCAACAACATCGTAAAGCAGGAGTTTCTGCATTTGGAGGTGGCGAGCATGTCACGGAATTCAAAAGCCATCAAGAATTCCGATGACACTTTTATTCGGTTCCATACCCGCTACTTCTATGGTAGAGATCGGAGAGGGAACTGACGAAGGGCGCGTCACCAATATCGTCGGATGCAGGAGTCTAATGGGAAACGAGAGAGGGATTTTCAAACGATGACGTGGAACATTGAATTCGAGGTCTTGGTTATGTAAGAGTGAGGGAGAACAGTCGTACAAAGCTCGATGGAAGCTGGATTGAAGGAAAACGAGAAAACAGTTGCTCACTGACAATCTCGAGAGCGAAGACGCCATGCGAGCAGGTGATAGAAAATGCTGCGGAGATCTCACCGAGATATGAAGCACGTAAGCGAATGGTCGAGGGGAACAACGTATGCTTCTCACTATCGAACGTTTCGGAGTGCCGACGTAGCAGCGAAGACAACGAGAAAAAATTCTCCTGGCATCGTCGGGCTGCTTCCTATACTTCCACGATGGACTTAAAGTGTCAAGCTTAATTACCTGGTAAGCGCTAAATTTCAGTGTATTATGCCTAGCAAATTTAGTGTTCGCGGAGCTCAGATATTACAAGCTTCGCTATTTGACTCATGCCCATGGAATGTGTCCATTTGGACTCAATTCATATTTGCAACACGATTTGGGTTTATCAAGGAACCCTGACTTTAAACATTAAAATATTGAACGCAGTCTTTCTTCCCGTTACACACGTTGCTTTCTGTCCATCTATCGTGGCAAATTGTGTTGGGTGGCCTTGATTTTAGCTTTACCTACTACTTACCTGTGACTATGCTATATCTTCTGCGGTTCTATAGGGTGTTATGAAGTGTTCTGCTTAATATGCCTTTTGAGAAAGGTTCTAAGCCTTCCGACAAGTGACTAATTATTTCTACTGACGGTGACTACTTGCGTTTTGTATGCGTTCTACTTTACCGACTACGATGTTTGCAAGTGACCTTTCAGGTTTTACGGTAGATCTTCATGCATTCCTCAATATTAGTGTGTGTTCGTGTCAACGGATGCTATACGAGTGTTTCATTCCTTGTGCTACAATTTATTTAGTAGTTTGGTGATCTGTAATTACGTGTTTATTACGATCATCGGCTGATATGTATACAAGTTGTGTTCATATTAATGTTTGAGCCTACGAGTGTGTTATAGCTCATACGATTTAATCCACGAATAGCTATTGTTGTTTCATTCAGTAACTGCTGTGTGTTTTCCAGTGCTTTAATTTATTGCCATTTATATTAAGTTCTTTTAGACTTAAGGATTTACATTCTCTAATTTTTGAATTATTATAATCAATAAATATTTTGATTTCTACTCTCGCCTACTCTCATAGTGTCCCTTATTCCACTGCGCCTACTCGGCTATTTATTTAGTAATTTACATATGGCACTTAGCATTAATGGCAATTGATTACTTTTGTTTAACTGCTATAAATGCTTAATAAAAAATTTAAAACCAAACAAATTATTTACGTATGGGCAAAATAGACACGAAATAATCAGTAGCACTCATAAGTGCTAGGAAAACTTTTCAAGTTCATCGAAAAAAATAGTACTTAAAAAAAATTATGTTATCTATATTTTATTTGTTCTCCTGTTTGAAGAGAATTTTAAGATTTTATTTCGAAGTTTTATTTTACATAAATAAATCTTAAATACAAGGTTTATATAAAAAGTTTGATGAATAGTTGGATATGTCAAAAGCAACATCAGGTAAAATTGCGGCCACGCGCATGCGCAAGGAGAGACCAAATGAGAGACGACACGTTGCAAAAACCGCATGAAACTCACGCAGAACAGTCTGCTATGAGCAGCCAAAGGGCGAGAGCGCGAAATCTCACTTCAAAAGGAAAAGGAGCAACGGATAAACATGAAGTTTTGTTACAAATTGGGAAAATTGAAGTGTTGTTACTGCAGCGCATCCAACGTCTTCCCCCGCAAATGTACACAAGTGGAGAGTGGAGTCTGTTGCTTGACAACGCACACCTGCATACGGCGATCCGTGTACGCAATTCTTGGCCGAACGCCGTGTAACTGATGAAGCATATCTGCCGTACTCGCCTGAACTGTCGCCAGGAGACTTCTTTTTGTCCCCTGGTCTCATAGGGGTGATGAAGGGCACACGTTTTGCACATTTACCAAACTCCAACGAAGTGAGATATATGTGCTTTGATTGATCCCAAAAGAGGCCTTCACTGTCTCATTCCAGCAGCTTAATCAACGTTGTCAAAAGTGTATTGTGTCCAACGGATGTTACTTTGAGGTTGAATAAAGGTATTTTGTTTACTTGATTTGCTTTGTTTTATGCTTCTTTTCACCGAACTTTTTAGATGCACCTTGTATTTCTTTACAGTTTTCTAAGAAAGCAGCCAAAAAAAGTGCTATAATATTAAGTGATGTTTACGAAGAATGTTAAAATGTCTTGCCATAGGGTGCAGACATTGAGCATTGATTTTGCCACGGAATGAATAGTGAAAGGTAGTCAGTAAATCGAGAATTGGTGTATCCGGTAAACGAATGTTCCACATGCGAAGAACTAATAAGAGAGAGAAAATAAACGTATATATAATGACAGCACTTATAAAATAAAAGTTTTTAAAATGATTACAAACACTATTTGTGTCATGGATTCAACTTACATATAGGACGCCTCACGGGGACCAATAAAGTTCCAAAATTCGAAATGTCTCTTTAAGGCCAGCAACCGATATATCCCGTCGTCCCTGTTTTCATCATTGATTTTAGTCAACTCCGTCATAATAATCAAACAGCTCGCTAAAAAAGACAATAATAAAAAACCATTAGGGAATGACATAACCAAGCTCAGAAAAGCTAAACTAATGACCGTGACAAAAAATTTGAATCATATTTCCAAAACTTTTGAATTGTTTTTGAAAATATCAAATCAGGTTCCAGTGATTCAAATTCGGTAATCTTAGAATTCTATAATAATTCTTATATATTAATTCATGACTCTCGTTACTTGTAGTTTGATATGTTTCATGCCCTGCCTTAGCATTGAAAATTCCTAATGGTACAATAATGGCATCATTAGCAGAGGGAACACTGAATAAAAATCGACCGTCTTCGCATTTTTAATTACTCTTATGTGTTCATGCAACTTCGTTACAGATTGTTTGATATATTACATGCCAAATCTTTGTATTAAATATTTCCAAATGGTCCAATAATGGTATCCTTTGTACAAGTATCCCTGAATAAAAATCGTTTATCTTCGAACTTAATAATTTTTTCATATATTCGTTCATAACACGTCGTTAAAAAAACGTTTGATATATAACATGGCTTATCATTATTTTTAAAATTACCAATGGTACCATAGTTTTATCATTAGCAGAGGCACCCCTAAATAAAAATCGTTCATCATGAACTTATTAGCTATTTATATATAGCGTGATTGTAAAAGGTCGTGCCAAAATGAAAAGGCAGGTTGGGGAGAGTGGGGTAATAGCACCACCCTGGGTAATACTGCCACCCTCTATTCTGTAGTACTAATGAGTTTCAAATGCCTCTGGAGTATGCTGATCTCTTGAAGCCATTACTATTAGCAATAGTCAATGGAATTTTTTCAAAGTTTACGTTCAGTTTGATTTTTGCAAGCTACAACGCTTTTCTAGTGTTTTTCATCTAATTTTCGACCATCAAAATTGTCGTGGCATGTATACTTAAACAAACAGTTATCAATTCAGTCTTTATATACTTTGAAAACAACTTTGTGTAGGTGTATTTTAGTATAAAATGTTAGACTAATTGTAGGCTAGTTGAAATAGCATCGCAACCGTCATATTGTGTGAATGGGGCAATATCGCCATCTCGCAACAAAGTGGACCAACGAATGTCTCAAGAAGCCATCAAACCAGTTGAAAATGTAACTTACGTGAAAAAAAGTCGCAGCAAGTTTTAACATTGCTCGAGCAGCTTTACGTGCAAAATAAAATCTCAGAATATGCAAAGCCCTATTGATATTTTATAAATACAAAGCTTGTTTTAAAAACAGTTCTTTCTTCACAGTTTTGTAATATTACTACTTTAGGTGTAAAGCCAAGACTGCCCAACAGCAGTGGCGGAATTGCCCCACTACCTGGGGTAATTTCGTCACTCTTCATATGTTTACGTTCTTTTTAATAACTGCCAAAGCAAAGGGAATTAGACATTTCTTTTAATTTTAGTTTTAAAGGCAATTAATGTAGCAAAAAATACAACACAAACATTTAAATTTTTATATTTCATTTAGCTGATAGATCAGTATTCTTCTTAAGGTGGAGCCATTACCCCACTCTCCCCGACAGCACAGAATAAGAAACACAGAAGTGACACTCCTAGGGTTTTCCATTGTAAGCGATGGTAGGGAGCAGATGCTCATTTGCTGATGTCGCCCTACAGTGGCTGTGATGTTACCATACGAGCAGACGCTCATTTTTCCTATGTATTTCTATGAGTCTGTCTCGTTTACCTGTCTTTTTTTTTTATTTTGTTCGATTTTTAATTTTTTTTAATAAAATGAATAAAAACAAATCACTTAGTATTGCAGAAGAGCTTTTTAATGGAAAATATATATACAAAATGAATTTACAAAGCATGTAAGTTCACAAAATTTCACTTACAATCACTGTAGGACAAGATGAGTTATGTTGAACTCGGATAATATAAATTCACCTCAACTTGAATTTAAAAATTAAAAAAAAACAAATTAAAAAAATTTTTTATTGAAAATTAACCAAAATTATATTAATCTGAATTAACATGGGTGATTCCTAAAGTTACTTTAAATAAAATTCCACCCCAATTCCAGCAATTTACAATTTAAATTCATTTTTAATGTAAGAAGCAAAACTAACTTAAACCAAAAACTACTTTTAATTTTTAATCAAACTAAAATTTATTTACGAATTTAAATTGTAAATTGTTGGAATTGGGATGGAATTGTATCTAAATTAAATTTAGGTGTTCTCTTTAATTTAATTTAATTTTCAATAAATGTTTTTTTAGTGGGGGTGAATTTTAATTATTGAATTTAATATAGTTTTTCCTCAACGTCAGTGTTTTGATATTTAAGAGGCCTTATGCTCCAGGACTATAAAAGAGTTGAAATTGGAAATTTTTCTGTTCCCTAAAAACTAAATGTAAAAACTCCTTTATACTCTGAATATTCAAATATTAAACTGTACATATAGATTTCAGGTATGGGTCACTTTCATATATTTCTTATTCTTTTTTTTTATAGATAAGAAAGATTCAGATCTTATTTTCAGTTAGTCGTATATTCTCGTCCTGAAAAACAAGTCAACGATATAATCTTTAACTCTTGTATCTGTACAGCTGCTAGGGAAAGAGATTTTCTGTTCATTGAAAAGCCAAATCAGTTCAGCTTTCACGTCCCTTTTGCATGTTATTTTGTCGAACGTGCTCATAAAAAAATCTTCACAGCTTTGAATAAAGACGAGGAATTCGTTTGATGGCGCATGTAATTTAGTAGTGTGTTCGTTGCCTGTGGCTTCGTATTCTTTCCAAAACAAATATGATTGTGATGGCTCTTCCAGATGTGTTCCTCCTGCATGATTTAAAGATTGAACACATGCCGTACATTTATGCCATCCAAACAAACGCTTCAACAAGGAGCCCGAAATGTATGCTAAAATGTTTAGGGTGCGAAGAATCAGTCTCTGGAACATCATATCTTGCTGCTTCAGGTAAACAAATTTCCACTCTTCCAGATCGTGTTGAGGTACATCGTCGACGTGTTTTCTTTTCATTCAAAGATTGTATTGAAATAAGCAGGAACTCCAAATCTATGTCACAGTTGGCAGTATGTGATGGCTTTAATAGTGAATTTGTTGCTACTTTTTTGAAATTATAACTAAACTGTTCAACTATAGGTGAGTCATTGAAACCACCACGATGACGTATTATACAGAAGAAGTTTTCAAGACTATATTGGCTAAGTCGTCTTGTCAGAAAGAAATGAAAGCCATAAACTTGATTCATTTATTTCCAAAGTGCTTTTAAGGAAGTAATGTTTTGGACCCATCCAGTGAAACCGTTCCAATTTTTCGATCCATAGACTGTTTTCACACTGGATATCAATTTCTCAGCATTCTCGAGGAACTGCATTGTATCTAAAATAACGGTTAAGAACATTAAGATCAAAAAACTTTAGATAATGATTAAATGATGCTAAACATTTGGGCTTACCATTGTTTCCTGTAAAACCAGATTTTGTTTTATTCGAAGCTTTTTTTTTGGATGAGTTGAAAATATCAAACAGCTGGTTAAAGAAGCTGACAAATGTGCTCTGTGCGTTGCTTTGGGAGGTAGTTCACCTGCACGCATGTTAAAAATAAAATGTTAGTATTAAAAGAATAAATATTAACATCTTAACACTGATTAATAATTAACACCTGAAAATAATAACAGATAAAAATAATATTTTAATGGTACATATATAACTAACCTATTAAAACATCAGACATACATGTAAACGTAGCTTCCACTGTGACTTAGTATTTGGGTTGCGTATTTAACCTTCATTTTTCAGGTTTCAGCTCTAGGTGTCGACTAGATATTCTTGGCATTTTCTTCAACTGTCGCTGTTGATCATTATGGAATGCCATTTTAAGATGACACCAAGAAGCTATCTTATTGTCTTCGAAACAAAGATCATGCTTCTCAAGTGCATTTCGAACATTTTTAATCAAATGTGACGGGTCATAGAAACAATATATGTTAGTTCCAGAAAATATATATACTGGGTTAGCCTCAGTAACATGAAGCTCATTTTTCATTAAATTTATGTTTGCCGGTCCCTGATCACATGTTATAGCTACAACTTTTAGTGCAATCTCTTTCAGCTTGACTAAACAGTCATCCAACATTTTTTTAAGCTGTTGAGTAGCAGCCCCTTGACATGTGAATATGAATGCAATTGCTTGTTTCCATTTCCGCTTCAGCCCTTTTCACCATGAATACTAAGGCATGCGTAGCAACTTGATTGGATCTGTTATCGTTTCCGTAATCTTCAAATCCAATAACTATGACGTCTTTTTTTAAGTAATGCAATCCAACTTTCAACGCCATTTCGTCAAACGTTACAACGCACAATCGTTCATCTTTTGGCATTGCATTTACTTTAAGATTCCGGAAGTTAAATAGATCATTGGATGTTCCTGGAAGCACAATAATATTTTCTAGCCACCTATGTAGTGTTCTTGGAGCAAGAAGTGTAAATATGCTGCAGCGCTATGGAAATAGATCGCCTGGGCAAGCATCTTTGATTTATTTTCCCATCTTCTACCTTTTTTTTTTAACTTTTGAGCCAATTTGAACTGAACTGTCAAGATGGCCAGTGGTATTCCATGAAGAAATTGCGCCTCACCATCTACAATGTTGTCGATTGTAAATTCGTCTTTAGTTGTCTGTAATTTTTGTATGTGTTTTTCTAGACGTTTATGCTTTTGCTGAAGATTGTGCAGCTTGAATTGCAATGCAGAAATTTTCTTTTTTAATTTTATTTTGCGAGTGTTTCGGTTTGGCTTTCTATTTCAGCTTCCACAGTGTGTATACCTAAAAGGTTGACAAGGTGTCTTAATATGTATGGTTTACATATAAAATTGAAAACTAAAAAGAATACTTTTTATTACCTCTTTCATCTTGTGATATAGGTTGTTCCTGAAAGAACCCAGAAATACTTGCAGTGGAGCAAGATGGCATGTCAGGAAGTGAGCTTTTTGATAATGTGCTCAAACTTCCTGAATTGGCCGTTTCAATAATTTCTGTTGGTTGGAGTTGACACTGTTGTTGCAAACATTGTTAGATCTTATACACTGTAATAAATCAGCATTTACACAGATTGATATTATTATACCTTTCTTTTTTTCACAGGCCTCGTCTCGTACTCTAATTTGCATTTCGTGCGGGCTGAAGCTCTTGATTTCCTTTCCTCATCTACTGTAATTTTTGGTAGTGGATTAGGAACATTAAATAGAAGTGGAATACCATTCCAGTTCAATCCTTGTTTTTTGTCATTGGGATTTTAAAATTGGCTTATCTCAAATTGTTCGTCACAGAGCTTCATGTTATGATATAAATGCTGAGTTTTATGTTGAATCAAATCTCCACGTCTTAAATTCTGCACCCATTTTTTACATTTAACAATTGGAGATGCATATTTATTTCAATGTTTTGTGTTAAAGAATTTATTTATTTATTTATTTATTTAGGTATAATAAGGTTTATCGATGTATCTCGAAAGAGTAATGAATGCTCACAAGAGACAAGATACATCGAAATTATGACTCTTTTTCAATATATCAATCAATAAACATGGTTTGTGTTTCTTACTTACCTTTCTTCATCCTTCGGAAATCTAAATAAACATCCAGTATAATTTTCTGTTATTATTGCATCCAATGGCTGCACAAAAATGCCCTTTTGATTAGGGACCCATTTTTTACATGAAGAAAATATCCATTCATCAAAGAAAACAAAATCTGCGGCTAATCGTAGTGCAAGATTTTGATTTATAATATTTCAAACATCATTCCAGAAAAGAGAAAAAACCCAGCACAAACGAATTGCGAATGAACAAAGGCAACTCTTTAATTTTCACTATATATTAATACTTTTTAAAGAATAAATAATACCAAAAGATCTTTTGGTCTTTGTATTGTAACTTCGATTATAATACAAAGCCTTGCATTAAATACGGTAGTAGAGAGTAATAGTTGACTAATTTTGCTTTTATTATTAGCTTTATCAAAGTAACAAGAATGGGAAAAATAACACTTATATTCGAAATTTGTGTACAAGTTGTTACTTATCATTTTCTTATTACTTTGATAAAACTGGGAATAAAAGCCAATCGGTCAACTTTTATTCACTACGACGTAATGGAAAGCCTCAAAAAATATACTTTTTTATGTATACTAATTATTGATATGTTAGCTTAACAATTTTCCCTCAGTCAGTAAAATCACAATAAGAAATTTCAATTTACGTTCAATGAACACTGCAACATACTGTGTTAGTAAGGTTAATGACTTTTTTTTTAATAAAAATACACAACCATGCCTAAAAATAATGCTTTTTATTAAAACCGTTGCTTAATAATACATTTTTTATTATGATTCACTTTGAATTCTCGAAATATTTTTAACGCTGCATGTTTTCCATTGGCATTGTGAAAGATCGTCTGCTCAGCCACATGACAGCCACCAGGGCGGCGCTATACAAAATCACAAACATGGAATCCCTTGAGTGTCACTTATGTGTTTCTTATTCTGTGGGTAGAGGGTGAAATTCTGAGCAAAAAAAGTCTAGTCACGTTTTTCGATCTGAGGCATCGTTAAAAAGTTATAGCGCTTTAAAGTTTCGTGACGTCACTTCCGGTTTGTCGTCAAAGGCGCGAAAGTATGAGCCAAGCATTCGAAATTTATGTTCGAAAATGCTTACGTTTCAGTTTAATAATTGATTTCTAATTTAATAACCAAGCTTTTCTTGATTTTATAACAAATATAGCGAAAAACTTAAATGCGAAAACGTTTGCGTTCGAATATGAAGGATGAATTTGAAAATTATTAAGTTTCATTTACATAATATTTGCTAATTTAAGAAACTATCTTTTGCTGTATGCTATAAAATGCACTTTGAAATAGCTTTTATTTATAGGACATTTAAAACTGGAAATTAAAGTATGTTAAAAAATATTTTTTGACTGAAACGGAAGTGACGTCACGCAACTTTAAACCGCTATAACTTTTTAACGGAGCCTCAGATCGTAAAACGCACCTAGACTTTTTTGCTCAGAATTTCACCCTCTACCTGCCTTTTCATTTTAGCACGACCTTCTAGAATCACCCTGTATATTTGTCCAGAACATGTCCTTCCAAGTTATTTCATATATTATATGATATATCTTAATATTGAAATTTTTCAATGGTATCAAAATAGTGTCATTAAAAATTGTGCCAGTGAAACAATTTCAACCATCTTCGAACTTTAAAATTCTTCTTATATATTCGTCCATGAAAGGTCGTTGCGAGTGGTTTGATGTATTACAAACCATATCTTAGCAGCAAAAAATTTGCAATTTTACCATAGTAGTGTCATTAGCACAGGTACCCATGAATAAAATTCGTCCATCTTCGCACTTTTTAATTACTCCGATATATTACATGACATATTTTGGCATTGAATTTTTCAATGATACATAATAGTGTCATTAGAACATGTATCACTGAATCAAATTCAACCATCTTCAACTTTGTAATTACGCTTATATATTTGTTCATGACAAGTCGTTACGACTCGTTTGATATATTAAAGATATAACTTATCATTGGAATTATCCAGTGGTACCATAATGGTATCATTAAGACATGTAATACTGAAATAATTGCATTAGAATTTTTTTGAAGAATTCAGAGATAAAAGGGGTTTAGATTTTATTTTTATGGACGATAATGCACGCCATCTTAGAGTTCGGATGAGGGAGAACTTTCTGCAAATTGAGGATATGCAAGGCATCGAATGGCCAGCAAGATCTCCGGATATGAACTCGATTGAGCATGCGAGAAAACGTACATAATAACGTTTTATTCGCACATTTTAATCTTATCGATTTGTTTGATGTACTACATGCTACCGTTTGTCATTGAAAAGTTTACCGGCTGTCATAAGGGTACCATTAGAGCACGTGCCATTGTATTGGTTGCGACCATTTTCAAATAGTTCATTCGCGGAACTGGCGAACACAGTATTTAATAAACCATTAAGGAATGACATTACCAAGTACCGAGAGGCTAAACTACAGAGGTCATTAGGGATCTGTGAAAACGAACTAAACACTCCGTGCCCAGCTGAGAATCCTTTCTGCCACCAGCGATTGTGCTCAGTCTGATAGCTCTGCATCTGGACTATCACCCTGCAGCGGAGTTTTCATTGAAGAAGGTTTGAACCTAATACACCCATATCAATTTTCAGCCACTCCTCTTGACAGACTTTCCAAAGTCCATCTAATGTACGCGGACGTCGATTTCCCACGGCCTTTTTCAATAACCCAAAGGCAAGAAAGTCCGTAAGTGTGGAATCCGGGGACTTCACTGGTATCTCCTGAAAGGGTGTGGAATGGATTCCCGTTTCTCGCTCCATGTGTTGAAGAAACTGCCGCGTGGACGCTGATGAATTCGTTGTTCTGGTGAATCCACATCCGGTTTGCGTCTGCCCTCTGCAGATCTGGGATATCCCGGGTGAAAATAGGTGCTAGAACGAAATCCTGGTAGTAGATTGAGTTAATCTTGGTCTTTTTATCTATTTTGTGGAGCGTCAGTTTACCGATTACCCATAACAGCAACAATCATGAAGCCCCGTGGAAAAGTTTTCTTTACATTTCGTGTGCCATTTTTTTAAGTCCTTAGAGCCTCGTGGATGGTAAAATTTTGCTCGGGGTTTGCTGCAATCACTGAGATAAATGAATGCTCTGTCCAATGTCACGATGTATTTTCATTTTTCTCCCGCTGGATGGTGTCCATAGAGCTTCCGGCAGTTAGTGTGCCGTTCACTGAAATGGCGTGGTAACAGTTTGTGAACGCGGCCCTTCTTACGCTTTTGGAGGGGTCGGTTCCGGTTGATAATAGTGATTACAGTTCCTACCTTATTTGCAATGGTCTTCTGCGTTGCAGGATTAGATCCGGTGTGGAGACCATCAACCCCGATAAGCTGAAATTCAAGGTGACACCGTCCGCAACGAAAGTGTTGGCGACTATATTCTGGGACGTTAAGGGTATCATTCATGTCAATTTTCTGAAAAAAACGTCGATGCCTAAATGCACCTTACTACTGTGACATTTTGAGAACGTCACTGAAGCCGGTATTAAGGAAAAAGCGACCAGGATTCCTTACTAGTGGTATTAGTTTTCTGCAAGATAATACCAGATCACACACAGCCAAACTGACTATGGACACACTGACGGACCTTAAATGGCACATCTTTCTACATTCTCCAAACAGCCCGGATCTCTC
The DNA here is from genome assembly GCA_023313115.1 of Rhysida immarginata. NCBI lineage: Eukaryota > Metazoa > Arthropoda > Chilopoda > Scolopendromorpha > Scolopendridae > Rhysida > Rhysida immarginata. The sequence goes on from JAHWFO010027105.1 coordinate 553,048, forward strand.
CCTTTGCGACCATCAACATTTTGGAACATTGAAAGAGGTCTTGGAAGGGCAGAGATTTGGCTGCAATGTGGAAGTGAAAAAGGCTCTACTGACGTGTTTCGACATCAGCCTGAAGATTTCTACAAAACCGCTGTCCAGTTTCTCCCAGAACGCTGGAAAAATTATGGAGAGAAGCAGGGAGAGTTCTTTGAGAAATAACTGCTGTGTGTTTATAGGTAGTTTCCTGATTTTTTATAAAATAAAGTCCAGGTTAAATTTGAATGCCCCTAATACATTCATTTTTAATTCGTCGTTACTTGTTGTTCCATATGTATCATGTTTCAACTTTGCATTAAAAATTTCCAAATAGTACCATAGTGGTATCATTAGCATAAGTTCCCCTGAATAAAAATCGACCATCATCGCACATATTAATTACTATTATATATTCGTTCATGGCCTGGCGTTACAAATATTTTGATATATTCCATGACATATCTTAACTTTGAAATTTTTCATTAGAACATGTACCATTAAATCAAATTCTACTATCTTCGAACTTTATATTTATTCTTTTATATTTTCGTCCATAACAGGTCGTTCCGAGTCGTTTGATATATCACTTGCCATAACCTAGCAGTGAAAATTTCTAATGGTACTATAGTTGTATCATCAGCACAGTTACCCCTGAATAATAATCGATCATCTTCGAACTTATTAGCTACTCTTAAATATTTAGTCAGGACATGTCTTTTCAGGTTGTTTTATATATTACAAGCAGGGGTACCCGGCATTGCCCGGGATAATTACACTTGTAGGTAAAGCAACTCTTATTGGTCTTATTGGATCTAAGTAGGACTTGTATTCAAGCGTAGAATTGCATACTGCCATCTCAATGAAACGAAATATGACTTTCAGAGGCTATTTGCTACTCTGTATAAAAATTCTTTATAATGAAAATTAGAAGTCCAGTTTATATACACCTCCCATGGATTGAACTTATTACTGTTCCACTTCAGGACGAGATAGAGATTAAAATTTCTTTTCTTATCAGTATTAATAAAACTTCGTACGAGGGTTATTCGTAAAGTAAGGCCAGTTTTGCAATAAAAACAAAACTACTATAAATATTTTCAACAATTTTTTATTACCAACAGTTCATTCCAAAAGCGTTTTCACTTTGGTGAACAATGTCGGCTTCCTTGCATTACATTTAATCAGTCAGGGATTCTGTGATCTATGCTGGTTGTAGCATGGCTACTTTAGGGTCACCCTTACCAGAAAGGTCATGGTTGAGAAGTGAGACGAAGAGTATCCAAACAAACATATATCTCATGATGTTGACAAATGAGAGAATTCATACTGCAAGAAGTCGAGTTCGAATCACGTTGGACGATGCTATTTATTGTTTCTTAGCAACAGTCATAGGGTGGCACAATGAGTGACGTCAAACTGTTTTAATTAAAATCTGATTTTGAGCCTTTATTAGGAAAGTTTTTCTTTATTATTAATATATCAATGTTTATTATTATTATTTTATCAGAAATACTGTATAATTACGTGAAAAGTACACGAGGAAGTAAGCGATAAGTTGGCAAAGCACGCTCAACAATATAATGGCGAATACCCGAATTAAATCATTAGATGTTTTTCATGAAATAATCAGTAGTAGAAAAGTTTGCTGCACATTTAACAAAATAATAATATATAACAAGAGCTCATAAGGGAGAGTGAGTCTCTTCCATGTTAAAGCTGGTCCCATCATCGAGCACAAACTAGGGGAATTTGAACGTGCTGCCATCTAATGGCGTTTGTCAGCATCTCGTCGAAACCGAAACCTTTCACGATGCTGTTAAAACTAAGATCACGGCGTTCAATGTGAATAGGGTTTAAAAATCAACAGAGTTCATGAAAATTAAAACATCCTTACTAATAATTAAATTTTATTACAGTCTCTATGCTGATAATAGTTATAATTTTTAATGCAGATTTGTATTAATAATTATGATAAAATATTTGACAACCCAGGAAGACATTGACGATATTTCCTAATTTCATTGGAAACGATGCTTCTTCTTTCTGAATTTAGTCATTGAAAATATATTATACGCTGTGCAACAAAAGAAAAACTGGGCGTGTCTAATTAAATTCCCAATTTCAATTGTTAGCCATTGTTGCAAACATAAAAAAGTTTTTTATTTTCTTGCTTTTTTATATCTATATACAGGGTGTTTTTGAATTGAGTACAGATTTTTGGGAGATGATAAAAGAGGTCCTTAGAAGTATTTTTTGTCATATGAACATGGGGTACCCGCAGCTCCGTTTACTTACAATACTGCATTGAACAATCAAATGACACCGGGACGCAGTGTGCGTTGGTAGGCCTAGATTATTAAGTACAGAAAGGTGCTTTATGCTTTGGCCTTCTCCGACCGTCCGACCGTCCGTCCGTCCGTCCGTCCGTCTATCCGTAACTCGATTTTCTAGGAAAGTATGAAAGATTTTAAAAATCTGTTTTCACCAATCGATAGATATGGGAAATGGCACGGATGAGTTCGAAGACGGTCGAAATTGGTACAGTGGCACGCGCTCTAATTGTACTATTACGATACCCCCCCCCACAAATTTTTCCATGTTAAGATATAGTAAGTAACATATCAAACTACTCGTAATGATGAGCTATGAACGAATATAACGTTATTAAATACTGTTTAGCCAATTGATAAATTTAGTTCGAAGATGGTCGAAATTGGAACAATGGCACGCGCTCTAGAAGTTTTCAATGTTAAGATATAGTAAGCAACAAATCAAACCACTCGTAACGAAGAGCCATGAACGAATATAATGTTATTAAATACTGTTTGGCCAATTGATAAATTTATTTCGAAGATGGCCGAAATCAGTACAATTGCACTGGGGAAAACGCGTAATGAGCATATAGGTTCGGCTCTGCGCGTGCTCAAAACGTTAATGTGATTGTGCTCGTGCAGGATGCACATGATTGACGATAATTGAAAGGGCAGAACGGACTCTAAATCAAAAGAATTTTATTATTCGTAGGGAGCTAATTATTTATTACGATAACTAGAAAACGAATTAACTTTTTTACACTCTGTTTTCACCAATCCATTATTATGGAACAGAGCTCGAACCATTACGTACCTAAGATAGCTGGAATAGGTACGTGCTCTAATGGCACGTACTCTAATGGTAACATTACGATAACCCCTTAAAAATTTCCTCTAACCAGATATATCATGTAATATACAAAATAAATCGTCACGACGTCTAATGAACGAATATATAAGAGTAACTATTAATAGAAGATATTGGTTTAGTGGCTCGTGTAATTGTAAGGATTTATCATGAATGAATATAGCGCTAAATAATAATGGTATTTGGTTTACTAGCACGTGCCTAATAGTACCATATGTTACCAATGGAACTTTCAATGCTAAGATATGGCATGAAATATATCAAATAACTCGTAACAACGTGTCATGAGTGAATATAGAAAATAAATAATTATAGTGGGAAATTGTTAAGTAGCACGTGCCCAATGGTACTATCTGAACCATATAGTAGCATTGGAACATTCAATGATAAGATATGGCATGTAATATATCAAACAACTCGTAACGACGA
>JAHWFO010027105.1:556681-577417 GCA_023313115.1 Rhysida immarginata
GTTAAATAGCACGTGCCCTAATGGTACTATATGAAACCATATGGTATCATTGGAACTTTCAATGCTAAGATATGGCATGTAATATATCAAACAACTTGTAACAACGTGTCATGAGTGAATATAATGATAAGATATGGCATGTAATATATCAAACAACTCGTAACGACGAGTCATGAGTGAACATAACGAGTAAATAATGATAGTGGGAAATTGTTAAGTAGCACGTGCCCTAATGGAACCATATGATACCATATGTTACCTTTGGAACTTTCATTGACGAGTCATGAGCGAATATAACGAGTAATTAATGGTAGTCAGAATTGTTTAGTAGTACATGTTTTAATGGTGCTATATGTTACCTCTGGGCTAATGGTATATAAAACTAAATACTGTGAGGCATAATGATAAATAGTAGTAGTTAATCGCTGGCTTCAATAGTAAATGATCACGTAGAAACACTTTAGTAATTGAATATGTAAAGATGATAGATGCTTAAACATAACGCTTCAGCAATTAAGGCTCAATTCGTCTAACATTAAGTGGGAATGTCTTACAAATTATAGAACTTTTATTTGTTCAGATATATAAAGCCTAACTTCACTCTCCATTTAACCCTTCAGTTCGTCAAGTTTATTCGTTAAAATTCTTTGTATACATTTGTTTACTAAAATAGTAATTTACAATTTAGTTTTCATGTTTATATATTTTATCTTAAGTGTTTTGAAATGTTGGTTAATTCTATGATGCTATAAAACGAAAATGTGCTCCTTTATCCGCTTTGGCGGTAAATCATTCTTGTTAATTTATTTCGTTAGTGATTTCATTGCTTTATTTATATCATTATCTTTTCCTTCTTATTTTTTATTTGTTTTGTATTTATGATTATATTTAATATTTCTTTTGTAAATGGGTATTCCCGTTAATAAATAAATAAATAAATATCTTAATAAAATATTTGGACTCTTCGAGCATTGTTAACGCCAGCTTGGAACATTCACCCGTTAAGAAGGCATTGTTGTAGCACGTGCACACTTCGTTAGGTTGCGCGCGTTCGTTAGCTCGCGTCTGATTCATTAGCGTGCGCTCGTTCGATTTCAAACAATAAAAAAGGATGTAGGAATACTTTCGAAAGAGATAATAAGAAATTTAGACATATTAAAAGTTGGTTGAAATTTATTCACAATTTATTCACAATTACAAGGAAGAAAAGTGCTGAACAGAATGCATATAAACGTCGCATCTATTTGCAAATAATAGAAGTGAGTTGTGTTTTTTGTCGACGAATTCATAATGTGTGAAAGGAATAAACGGATAGGAAAAACGGATAGGAAAAGGAAAGGATAGGGAATATGCATATCTATCATTTCATAATATCGAATCACGAACGAATACAACTTAATTGTTCAATTAATATTTCACTCATTGTTGGTGATGTAACAATGTATGATTTTTCCTTGCGCATGCTTTTTCTCTAGGCGGTATTGATTGCACATGCCTCCGTTATGACCAGTTTCTTCATTTCAAATATACACAAATTACAAATTAGAAGTTTTACGGGTGGAATATATAAACAACGCAGTTCTTCAATGGTTTATATAGCAGTGTTCATTTAGCTTTTCCGTACTTGATTATATCATTCATTAATGGTTTATTATATGCTGAAAAGCATATATTGGTTTCGCTCTGTTTGTGTGTCTGTCTGTCTGTCTGTCTGTCCGTCCGTCCGTCTGTAAGTCCGACGATTTCTCGAGAATGCTTTAACTTTTTCAAGTTCTTTTTTCGCTGTTCGATAGAGACCCTTTCCTGAGCTCACCTGATTAGTTTGTCGTCGAAATCGGTCTAACAGTCACGTGACTATTGAGACCCAAACCCCCCATTAAATTTTTGTATTAGCAATATAAGGCATGTAATATGTCATTCGAACGGGAATGACGAGCACAAGACGAATATGACATTCTTTTCGATTTTCGAAATGCTACGTCCGAGAAAATGACCCCCAAAAAGTACTTCAATGACCCCTTATTACGAGCTTTAGCTAAAGCTATATATAAGAATACAAGCATGATCAGTACCTTTATGTGCCTGGCCAGCCATCGTTTGCACGAAAACGTGAAAATGGAAGAACTTAACAGCGATATATCAACTTTTGATGAGCTCTCGTAGACCCCTTCAAGCACGTGCACTAATGTTAAGAATATGAACTTAGTGCATGTAATATATCAATCGAATCCTACCGACGAGTCATAAGTGAATACTGTGTTACTTTTTGTTTATCATTTAAGCATTGTTGATGGCAGCCTGGAGCACGTGCCCGTTATGAAGCTTTCTTGATGCACGTGCTCATTTCATTTTAAAATTCAGTGCTGTTAGGCCTATTGTTAAATGTGTTAATTAATGTTAGGGCGATGGTTAAAAATGACTAAATAATGTTAGGCCTGTTGTTAAAAATGGCTGATTAATGTTAGGCTTATAGTTAAAAATGGCTAATTAAAATTAGGCCTATTGTAAAAAATGGCTAATTTATGTTAGGCCTAGAGTTAAAATGACTAATGTTAGGCCTATAGTTAAAAATGGCTAATTTATGTTAGTCCTACAGTTAAAGTGACTAATTAATGTTAGGCGTATAGTTAAAATGACTAAATAATGTTAGGCCTGTTGTTAAAAATGGCTAATTAATATTAGGCTTATAGTTAAAAATGGCTAATTAAAGTTAGGTTTATTGTAAAAAATGGATAATTTATGTTAGGCATAGAGTTAAAATGACTAAATAATGTTAGGCCTATAGTTCAAAATAGCTAATTAATCTTAGGCCTATTGTTAAAAATGGCTAATTAATGTTAGGCCTATTGTTAAAAATGGCTAATTTATGTTAGTCCTACAGTTAAAATGACTAAATATTGTTAGGCCTATTGTGAAAAATGGCTAATTTATGTTAGGCCTACAGTTAAAATGACTAAATAATGTTAGGCCTATTGTTAAAATGGCTAATTGAAGTTAGGCCTATATTTTAAAATGACGTGAATGCATATAGAATCAAAAGTATTTCCACTGTTTATTTAAACCAAGTGCAAGTAAAAGTGAGATATTAAAATTACATCTGCATCAGAGCTAAAGCTCCTTGGAATGTTTAAAAGATTTTTGAAACAATGGTTTTTCTCTCCTGACGTTTATGATAACTTTGATCTAGCAGGGGAAAGAACATAGGCCCAGTAGTTTAAAACATTTAGACGTATGAGGATTTCATTCTCATTTCGCGCGCGTTTGGAAAGATTTGTGTGAGCGCTGCAATCGAATACGTAAAGTTACATGCAGTTTTCGCCATTGCTGTATATAAAAATATTATAGTAATATTAAACAACAAATTTTTATATTCTACTTTTCAGCATATTTGAAAATCGTTTTACGAGTTATATTCTTGTTTTATTTTTAGCAATTAACACAAGCAATCTACTGTAATAACTTTTAAAGTAATTGTTTGCAAAGAAATTTCAAGGTGCACGTGCTTGTTTGTTGAAAAGTCTTAGGACAAACTTCGTCAAGGAGATTCCATGGAATCCAACCTCTTTGTAAAATACGATTGTAAATGGCGGTCATTTCAAACAATTACTGTAAAAGTCATGCAGTAGATTGCTTGTATTAATTGTTAAAATAAAATAATCTAAGGCTACCAACGCACACTGCGTCCCGGTGTCATATGATTGTTCAATGCAGTATTGTAAGTAAACGGAGCTGCGGGCACCCCATGTTCATATGACTAAAAATATTTCTAAGGACCTCTTCTATCATCTCCCAAAAAATCGATTGCTGTTCATCTCCCAATGAATTGCTGTTCCTTAGTCTCGCTGAAACTCAAAAACGGCTTGACCGATGTGAATAATTTTTTTTTTCCCCCTCTAATACAGAGATGGTTTAAAACAAATAAGAATAAGGAAAACCAACCTCTAAGGGGGTGAGAAAGGGGGATTTTAGTTTGTTAACATTAACTGGTGTTGCATTGTATACTTAACACATTAACTGGTGTGGCACTACATAATTAACCATACTAATCTTTTTTAGGGAGTGGGTAACGAATTGCAGAGTGTGCTATCCATGTAGCGTGATATCTACCTAGACCTACCTATAACCTTCCCAAGGTCCATCGGAATTACCATGAAAAATTTCATCAAGATTGGTCAAGCCATTTTGAGATGCATAGCGAACAGATAGGTCCATGTGTGTTTCTTTCTTATATAAATCTATAGTTTAATTTCAATCTTGGAAAAATTTGCAAATTTGATCTTCATAGCAAGAAGAAGGTCACTGTGTACATCAGATTTCGAAAACATAATATATATAGATAATAATTCATGGATTTAAATTCAAATTATGGACCAATTTGTATAATTTGTGCAACAATAGACTGCTCTGTTTGTTTCAACAGTAGTGATAGCAACACAGAATTCTAAAAATGATACGGTATTAAATATAAAAATTGGAGAAAATATACCAGATTCAGCCAATCAAATAGTTATGTATGTAAGACATGTTCATTGAGACATTTAAATGAATCTCAAGACTGATCATTTTGTAAATTTTCATTAACAAATATATTTTGAGGACACACGACTTACATGCATAAATCGAGGACCACCCTCTTATAAAGTATAATATTCTTCGGGCTTTCTAATTTCCTGACCATAATTTAAAGTTTCGTGTAATGGTCGTCAACATACAGCTGGAAGGGTCTTCCTCCTCTGAGAATCAGTGAGAAAGCGTCGGAAATTTTAACAATAGATATAATTCCTGTCCTTTTTGCTTTTCTTAGAATTGATAGTTATTAGAATTTAACATTTTCTTGAAAAGCTTTAAAAATGACCAGTAAATGGAAATAATGGAGAGTTAGCAGACTGTTGAGGAAAGGCGGCAGAGAAAGCAGCCCCTTTACTCGGTGCTGTATTGATTTTACCAGCACACAGCTTCAACTAAACAAGTGGTGAGTGACCCTGTGCCCGTCGATGCAAATGTGTCAACAGAAGAAACTGCGCCTGCCAGATCAAACCAAGTGATGAATGCACCAGTTTTGCTTCAAAACCTCGAGAGCAGACTGTGAATTGCAACAGTTTACCAATTAGAAAAATTGATGGAAAAATTCCGCGACCTGGATTCGAACCAGGAACTCCGACTATCATGGTCGACGCCTCTATCTATTGGGCTATCACAGACACTTGAACAGCCATGTCATTAAATGTCTTAAAGACAACCAAGTTGTCATGAAGGAAAGCCCATTAGGAGGTGGGCACCCAGTTCACAGATCGTGAGTTTCTCCTATCCAAACCATCAGAAAGTTTGATGAACACACAATAAGAAATAAAGAAATTAAACTGGAGCAAACACCTGCAGCAAACACCTAGTTATTCATTATTATTTTCGTCAGTCGATGAACATGGTACATGGCACGAATTAATCACAAATATTATCTAAATCTGTTCAATAGCACGTGCACAAATGGTACCTTTACGACCCCACCCAGTAGTTTTCAATAGAGAGATATAATAAGTAATATATCAATCAAATCGTAATGACGAGATAGAAGTGGATATAATTACTATATTTGCCAATTATTAAATAAGGTTCCGGTAATGTACCATTTTGAAAATGATTGAAATCGAAACAATGACACGTGTTAAAATCGTACCCTTATGACACTCTCAAAAATTTTCAGTGCTAAAATATGGCATGTAATATATCAAACGACTTGGAATGATGTGTCATGAATTAATATAACGTAAAATTAACAATAGTCGAAATTATTTAAGGAACCTGGTTTAGTGGAACCAATATGGTTCATTAGAACTTTCAATGCAAAAATATGGCATGTAATATATCAAACGACTTGGAATGATGTGTCATGAATTAATATAACGTAAAATTAACAATAGTCGAAATTGGTTTCAAGGAACCTGGTTTAGTGGAACCATCATGGTTTATTGGAACGTTTAATGCTAATATATGACATGTAATATATCAAACGACTTGGAATGATGTGTCATGAATTAATACAACGTAAAATTAACGATAGTCGAAATTATTTCAAAGGTACGTGGTTTATTAGTATCATAATGGTCTATTAGAAACTTCCAATGTTAACATAGGGCGGTTTAAAAATATAGTTCCGCGAATGGTTTAGTTTAACCTTTCCGTACTTGGTTATGTCATTCCTTAATGGTTTATTAGTAACCAACGGAAATTCATTTAAATCTTTCAGAATTTACGTCTATTTTATTGCTCAGATATTGAATGATTGAGTTACTGAGCCTAGACAAAACGATTACACGTGCGCGTGCCCATGTCACAATCCTTAAAAGATGATCATGAAAGTAGCAGTATATTAGGAGCTTTAACATAAAACTACTTATAAGAATGCGCCCTTGGTCTGTACGTTTATCCGGCCGTCCGCTGTTTGCACGATAATTTGAAAACGGATTAACATTTTTAAATTCTCTTTTCAGAAATATGACCATCAAAGTCTTAACTCGGCCGTACCAACCTTTCAGAATTTTTCGTGAAACCCTTCAAGTCGAATTCACGTTTTTAAACAGTGGCTGTAATCTGCACTATTTAGCTTGGTTTTGATTGGTACACTGGGGTCGGAATTACGGGGGTGGGATTCAGAGAGGACAACATATATCTATGTGCTATTTAGGTAAGTAAAGGCGTGAAATTCAGTATCCAGATTCCTTTAGGCAAGATTACTATGAAGTTTAAGCCCCGGTGTTCCATTGGGGTCGGATTTGCGAGGGTGGTAGTCACGTGGTCTTTAGAACTATGCCAACATATGGCTTGTGATATATCATACGTTTGGAAATGATGAGAACGGAAAGAAAATACGAGGTTTTTTTATATTTTCTACATATTACCTTCAAGAAAATTAATTTTTGATTAAAAAAACTTGGGGAGAGGTAAAAAGTGTAGATAAAGGGGTAAAAATAGATGACTTCAGGATCTGCTACTTGCCTTACCCTACTCGGAGGGAGAGGGAGGAGGAATAATTTTTTAATAAATGTATAAATGTATTTCTCCTTCATTGCTAAAGCTCCTACTTGGAGTGTTTACAAGATATTGTTATTCATTCTTCACGAATCAATTGTTCTATTACATGCTATTGTTTTGGTATTCTTTACGGTCACTGTTATAGCGCGTGAATTCGAAAAATGGGTCCACGAAAAAGCCTAAAAAGTTGATACATCCGAGATAAGACTTTGATGGTCATATTTCTAAAAACATAATTTGAAACAGTTAATCCGTTTTCAAGTAATCATTCAAACGGCGGATGATCGGACGAGCGGAAAAAACTTACAGTCCAAGCGTGCATTTTTATAAGTCTTATCGGATTGTGGAGTACGTTTACCACTACCAACCAAAAAATACCCTATTTTCGATAATCACGGAACATTATATCAACGGACAAATGAACCATGACTAACCTACTCTGAAGAATAATAAAATCTTGTAAACATTCCAAGGAGGAGCTTTAGCAGTGAAGCAGAAATACATTTATACGTTTATTAAAAAGAAATTAATCCCCCCCCCCCTACGCCTCCCGAGTAGGATAAGGCAAGTCATCTATTTTTACCCCTTCATCTGCACTATTACCTCTCCCCAAGTTTTTTTCTAATCACTAAATTGATTTTCACGGTCATAATATGTAAAAAAATGTAAAAAAAACTCGTATCTTCTTTCCTTTCACATCATTTCCGAACGTATGATATATCACATGCCATATGTTACCATAGTTCTAAGAACCAAGTAATTACCACCCTCGCAAATCCGATCCCACTGGAACAATTGGGCCTAAACTTCATAGTAATGTAGATCTTGCCTAAAGGAATCTGGATACTGGATTTTACGCCTTTACGTACCTAAATAGCATATAGATATGTTGCCCTCTCTGAATCTCACCCCCGTAATTCCGACCCCCGTATACTAATCAAAACCAAACTAAATAGTGCAGATGGACATGCCCATCGTAAGCTACATTCCGAATTTCAACCTTCTACCTCAAAAAATGTAGAGATTATGAAGGGGTACACAGTTAAGCCATTATAAACCCAATAATTATCTCTATTCTTTCGCAACTGAATATAGATTATGAGCACTTGAGCAATCGTGCGTCGACAAAGCGATTTCTGTCGGCGGAAGAAATGTAAAAATTATGAAGGGGACGGACTGACATTATAAAATCAATAAGTAGCTCCATTTTCATTCTACTTACGAGGGTCAGTCAAATGAAAATAGGAAATATTTTTTTACAGCTCCTTTATAACAGACAGAGTTGGTACACTATTTTTCAATGTAGTCCTCATCTTTTCGATGCATTTCCGCCACCGAGTCGGGAAGGCATGGATACCTCGGGAAAAAAAATCTTCATATAATGGAGATCTTGATTATAGGAATATGAATACCGAATTTCATTACTTTATATGCATAAATACACCTAACCTTTTGGTCCGCTCTAATTTTCACCCCCAAAATTCCGACCTTAGTGGGCTAATCAAAACCAAACTAAATAGTGAAGGTGCACATGCCCATATTAAGTTACATTCCGAATTTCAACCTTCTACCTCAAAAAATGTAGAAATGATGAAGGGTGATTAAAATCGTGCGTAAGATAATACCAATAAGTAGCTCCATTTTCCCGCTACTTAATAAGCTTATAGATTATGAGAACTTGATCAATCGTGCGTCGACAAAGCGATTTCACGTGCGCGCGCTGATGTCAATAATGCTTAAAAGATGAACAGAAAGTAACAATGTATTCCTTTTTGACAAATCGATTGTTATATGACATGCCAGTATCTTTGAATTCTTTACACTCACTGTTTTAGCATGTGAATTCGACTTGAAGGTGTCCACGAAAAATTCTGAAAAGTTGATACGGCCGAGCTAAAACTTTGATGGTCATATTTCTGAAAACAGAATTTAAGAAAGTTATTCCGTTTTCAAGTTATCGTGCAATCGGCGGCCGGCCGGATAAACGTACAGACTAAGGGCGCATTCTTATAAGTAGCTTTTATGCTAAAGCTCCTAATATTAATACTATCCTGAACTTTAACAAACATTTTATAACAAACTGATGTATTCCCAACAATTTTCTATATTTTTTATTATTTTTCCTAATCATACTTTATTCCATCTGGTCTGAAACGTATAAATAAATAAATAAATAAATAATTTAAAAATCAGTTCGTCACACAACATCTGGTCTGAAACGTTTTTCAGTGCTTCAAATCGTCACATTCATTACGCTCAGTATCATTTTGACACTCAAGCCAATTAGACTCCTTCCGTTCGTTTAGTCAAGTCATTAGAGAGTTTAAGTTACACGTAAACGTGGACGTGATGCGAACGCGTGTGACGTTTCCGATCTGAAATGACGTAGCTTTTTCATTGTTTACAATTCTAAACAATGAAAAAGCTACGTCATTTCAGATGGAAAACGTCACACGCGTTCGCGTCATGTTCACGTTTACGCGTAACTTAAACTCTCTATTATATCCGTACACCTCAGAATCGATTTGACTCAGTAGACTGGACAGATTCAGCAAATTTCATTGAAATCGTCACATTCATTTCGTCCCAGAATCGTTTCGCCACTCTGTCAAATCGACACATTCTGTTCGTCACGTTCACTTCGTGGCTTCACGTATTCAGTCAGCTACAAAAAGGTTTATGAATTATTAAAATGTAGCCGTGATACTCGTAGTCCCTTGTTCGAGTCCAGGTCGTGGAATTTTTTTCTTTTTTTTTTCATTAATAACTTTAGCTTATGTTTGGAGAATTAAATCCAGTTTTAATTATTACTTACGTTCCACTTATGTTTAATGATTTAATTAGGTGGAACCCCCAAAGTACAATCTACTGAATCCCGGATAGCGTTGCGCTCCTTATTTTTGTTCTAAGTAAATCTTAATGTGTGGGCGACATTGAAAGTATACTTCTTATGATGATAACAGAAACTGAATCGCTCTTTACAGTAAAATCTTCTGTGTGAAAATTGATTTTCAGTGGGTTTTATTTGCGTTATCGTCGTATAGCATCCAAGTTTCTCACCTTATCTTTTCTCGCCATATCGGGGTTCGATCTGAAGTCCCGGTTTTTTTAAAAAAAATTTAATTTCGAACATCAAAATCTAGAAAATGCTAAGTCCTACTGAGATAATTTTTATATATATAAAAAAACTACCCTTAATACCCGGCGTTGCTTGTGTTTTAATAAAAAAAAGAAAAGCTGTGGACTAAAAACTAAACAGTGAAAATCAATATAACTGAAAAAATCTTTATGCTTATAGACAACCCTGTGTTACCCTACAGATAAGGGAATCTTTAGGTGTTGAGCCGCTACTTCTCCGCATTGAGAGATCTCTGTTGCGCTGGTATGGCCTCGAGATACGGATATCACAAACTAGTCTTCCTAGGCAGTTGTTATTTTCCAAGCCGGTGGGTAAGAGACCAAGGGGTCGGCCTAGAACCAGGTGGCTAGACTACATGGAGAATCTGGGTTCGAGTCGCTTGGATATTACGAGGGTGGACATGCGCCTGATGGCGGAAGATCACGATCGCTGGAGACCCTCCATAGGGCTGCTGCCCCCGCGACCCTAACGGATAAGCGGGTTTGAAAAGTAAATAAGTAAGAAAAATACTTGTCAAGAATAGTTTTTAATTAAGAGTATTTATTCTTTTGAACGAAGCAAAAATCTTAAGTTAAACACAAACCCATACAAAAGAAGGAATTAGTTAATGCAAAGCTTCCAAAAAATAATGTTCTTAGTGAAACCTTTTTGGTTAAAGTAGATCTAAGGATTATGTGGAAAGTCAACACGTGAACAACCAACATATCGCTTAGAATAAATATGTGAAGACGCATCCTGAGGTCCACAGGCGAGAGGTCGCTAATTATCAAACAGCAGACGTATCCTGGGGTCCACAGCACTGCTCAATCTCAATACAATAAACATGAACAGAACATCTATGGAAGAACAAAAACCTTTCAGGGTTGTCATATGAATCTAAAATAAATAATTAATCTGATTCTGCTGTCACTATTGGTAATATCAGTAATAAGTGTCAATGGTGTAATGCCCTTAAATGGAAGGACGAAACCCCTGGAATGTGCATTATGTAACGTTCAGCTCGAGGATTATGTAAGGCCTCTGAGCCCTTACACAGTCTCATTGTGGATCTCCAACCTAACCACAAGCATTTTATAGCTAATATTCGTAAATATAATAATAGTTTTCAAATGACTTCGTTTGGTGAAAAACAGGTGGGTGAAGATGGATTTATGCCAACTTTTAAGGTACAAGGGCAGGTCTAGTTGAAAGCGTATTACCAGAATCTGGCCAAAATGCTCAATTTTTATGGATATATTTTGTCGGCGATAATGAAAGAGAAGCAAACTTAAGATGTTCCAATTGCACGCAGTTAAAAGTCAATTGAATAAATCAACTGCAGTAAATGCTACACGAAGTCAACCCTTGCATTAGAGACTTAAAGAGTACCACAGATAAAATTCCCCCTTGCCAGACGTTCAAAGTCGTCATACATTATGAAAAGAATCCATCGGGAGATCATCGTGGTCGTTATAATACTCCAACTACAAATGAAGTTGCTTCAGTAATGGTAGATCAACAATTCGAGCATCGTGACATCATACAGGAAAGTCGCAGTAATAGTTTACAAGGAATTAGTGAAATTGCTTTACAATCAGTCACGGAGAAGATGGTTACTCTATTGTTATTCCTCAACGTGATCCAAAAACAAAGTTGCCCTTGAAAAAAACTGTTTCTGCATCCAGTTATTATTCATATCGGATTATGGTTAGGGAACATGAGGAAAATTACTTGATACATTTTTGTGCACTGTTTAGTCAATACTTAGTGGATATGTACGCAAGGATAGAAGCTGAGAGACTGAATTTTTTAAGAAATAATCAAGCAAAATTACGGGCAGGCTGCTACAGTCATCTCAAGGATGCCATTGGGATACAAGACGTACAGCCTGATCAGCTGGGCCAGATGATTATATTGCCATCCTCTTTCAGTGGTGGCCCAATGTATATGCACGAACGGACACACACGCCATGAATTATATTCGGCACAATGGTCGCCCTGATCTTTTTATCACTTTTACGTGCAACCCTCGATGGTACAAAATTACTCAACAATTGCTGCCAGGTCAAAAATCACATAATCGCCACGACATCATCGCTAGAGTATTTCATGTCAAAGTTAAAAAATTTATGAATCTGTTGGTTAAAGGAAAAATATTTGGAGAAATTCGATGCTATATGTATTCGGTGGAGTGGCAAAAACGTAGACTCCCGCACATACATATACTTTTATGACAGATAAATCAAATTTCTCCTGATATGATTGATAAAATTATTTGTGCCGAAATAGTAAAATCAAACATGATCCTAACCCAGATCTTGACTCGAAACTACATGAAATAGTAAAATCAAACATGATCCTAACCCAGATCTTGACTCGAAACTACATGAAATAGTAAAATCAAACATGATCCATGGCCTGTGTGGACCTTCCAACTAAGCTCGCCGTGCATGAAAAATAATACGTGTAGTAAACGGTACCCTAGACCTTTACTCACTGAAACACAGACAGGCGATTATGGCTATCCACATTACCGAAGACGTTCCCCAGACGAAGATGGTCTTACTGTTGATATTAATGGAGAGAAACTAGGCAACCGTTGGATGGTTCCTTACAATTCTGTTCTTTTAAGAAGTTTCAACGCCCACATCAATGTGGAATACTGAAATTCCCTGAAATCCATAAAGTATAAATAATAAAGGTAAATACGTAAATAAAGGTAGGGATCAAGATACTGTTTCACTCGAGGACGGAAAAGATGAACTAAAATTGTACGAAAGTGGAAGGTATAATAATAGTTTAGAAGGTATTTGGAGGATTCTTGACTTTCCCATTCATGAACGTTTTCCTGCAGTGTTCCATCTTGCAGTTCATTTAGAAAATGGCCAAAGAATATATTTTTATTCCGAAAATCCTGCTGACAGGGTATCGAACCCACCAACAACTACACTTACAGCTTTCTTCAAGTAGACGACTTCGCAAAACAACTGCTATATTTTGAAGTTCCAGCATACTACCTTTGGAGCAACAATCGATTTGAAAGGAGAAAAAGAGGGGTGATGTGACTGGATGGCCAGGCGTTTAAAGAGATCATGCCTTAGGTAGGGTATATACAATACACCCATATAATTCAGAGTGCTATCATCTTCGATTGCTTCCCCATCAAATCCGAGGCCCAACATTATTTGAAGCATGAAAAACTGTTAATGGAATTGTACACCTACGTTCAAATCAGCTTCCAAGGCATTAGGGTTATTCCAAAATGATCAAAAATTGGCATACAACACCAGAAGAGGCAGCTTTGTGTCAATCGGCTTTCATAATGAGGGAGGTTTTCACAATAATTTAGTGTTTTGTCAAGTATCCGATCCATTCACTCTGTGGGACCCGGTGGTTAATATAGACGAAGCAGTGCACTATCCGGTTGAATTTTTAAATACCATTATTCCAGCGAGGCCTCCTTTACACAAAATTTTATTTCGCGTTGGTACACCTGTGATGTTAACTCGAAATTTAAAACCACCTAAGTTGTGCAACGGAATTTGGCTACAAGTTAAGGCTCTGCATCATAATTTAGTTGAGGCCACTATTTTAACTGGACCTTCTCAAGGTGAAACAGTGTTTGTGCCATGTTTTCCTGTAAAACCTAACGCTGTGACGTTCGAATTTAAGCGAGTTCAGTTTCTCCTAAAAGTGTGCTTTGCCATGGCAATAAATAAGTCACAAGGCCAAACTCTTAAATTTGCAGACGTGGATTTACGGCAAGATTGTTTCTCCCATGGCCAGTTTTATGTGGGCTGCTCACGTGATAGTTCACCCCGCAATCTGGTTATTCTGATCCAACTCTCTAAAATGGTGAAAACGGTTGTTTATAAGGAAATACTTTAGGGGTAGCTTTTAACATCAGATGAGATCATGATATCAAATGGTTGCCTAGAATATTGTCTACCATATAGTCGACATTTTCTTTACATCATCATTTGCTTTCTGCCATACATTTGTCATACATTTCATCTTTTATCATACATACGAATTTTACTATATAAAAGTTTTTTTCATGTTTTCATTTTTTCTGTGTATTCACATTCAGATACTGCAAAATTTCTTCAAAAAAGAGACTTAGCAACGCCAGATATATCAGCTAGTAACGTAATAAAGGTGTGTTCAGATGTATCTCTTGCTGTATACCTACTTTTGGCTCATTCGGATAACTCCTTGTGGGTGGGGCAGTTTCATTGCAAAGCAGTGTATATAGTCGCTGGAAAGGTGATTATAATCCCCCTGTCCGATTTGAGTAATCAGGTCCCATAACCATCGGAACGACTTCACGCACTCAGATATAACAATTACATCGGCCTCACAACTGCTGAGGGTGACCAGACGCTGTTTCTTTGAACAGCAACTGAGCGTGTTTTGACCCATCTTAATGAGACCACCAAAATATCCTTTACTTTGTGGGGTAACACTCTAGCTGGCATCAGCGTGTGCACACAAAGGACCAGTCGATTGAACGAAGGTCAGCGACTTTTCAGAGGTGTGTGCCAAGTAAGGGGCCACACCTATGAGTGCTGTCATATGCAACTTGGTAAGAGATCTGGTATATGACGACAATCTTGTAATTGCATATTTTTTTTCCGGGCTTGTACATGCCATCACGTACATTAATGATTCCAAAAGTGATTGATAAACAGTTGGGTCGGCTGGTTGCGATCCTTCTGCTTCATCCAAATTTACGTGTGGGTTGAGAGGATTGCTCCTTGGTTTGGCATTTGCAGCTGGTAGTCTTGGATGACTTGCTGGATGTAGTGGGCCTGAGACAATTGTATGGAGTTACCATCACGGCTGACTCGCATGCCCGGAAGTTGTCGAACATCTCCGAGATTCACTAAATCGATATCATGTCGAAAAAATATTCACTAGGGAAGTTAGGCATTGAATATCATTAGTGGCGGGGACGATGTCATCCACATACACAGTGAAGAGGATTGAACATCTGCCATCGTTGTAGATGAAGAGATTATCATCTGCTCGTGAAGTCCAGGCGAAGGAGGAGTGGACGCAAGTTTCATGTAACAATATCTGCCACTTTGCTTTAGTCCATACAGAGACTCGCGAAGTTTGCACACTTCATCTGCACGGACTGGCGGTCATTTTGGTGGCAAGATTTACGTTAGGAGGGTACACAACAGCACGTTTTTTTCCGCCTTCTCTTTAAGTCTTTGGGATCGTCGCAACTCAGGAGGAGGAGGGGACACAGCCGATGAGGTTAAGCCACAAGGTTGATCTCTCTGTTGAGGTTGTTCCAAGGATGGCCCACTTGAAGCTTGAGGCGTAGAAGTTGACGCGTCATTCACTTGGGAAGGTAACTGTCGAAGAGTCTCCTCAAGTGCCGAAATGGAACTGGAAGAGAACTGTCTGTTAACAAGTTCTATATTATCAGTTTCGGGGATCTCCAACGGGTGAGAATCATAAGGAAGTTGTGGCATTGAGGGAATGGTGAACAGCGGTTCGTGAGACGCAGTCATTTCAGAGAATGTATCAGGAAAGAAACTCACAGATCGATCACAAAGCAGCTTCGATTCCTCAAGTAAATAGACGAGGTTCCCTGGGGAGGATGCTGAGTATCCAATAAAGCTCCCGCGTTTCGCATGCGCTTGGAGCTTGGATCGTTGTGATTTGGGAATAAAATATAACACAAGACACCAAAATGGTGCTCGATGTTTGAAGGTGGGTCTTTTTCCAGACCATAGCTCTTCCGGCGATAGCGTTTGTCCTGTTCTTGGTGAAGATTTCAAGTTATACACTGCCATTGCTGCTGCAAGATCCCAATACTGGTGGGAAATGTTGGAAGAGGCAAGCAGGACTCTTATTCCATCACAGATAGAGTGGATTGCCCTTTGTCAGACTGTGGGTTCTTAGGTATGGTAAACTGTTGCGTTATCCCCTCTGTAGCACAAAATTCAGCTATCTCGTTGTTGATGAATTCCGTGCCTTTGTCAGAACTGTGGACCAGTTGGTTTCCTGTTGATCGTTGTAATCATTTGATTAAATTTATCAAGGCTTGCGGTACCTCTGTCTTAGTAGATAAAGAGTGCACAAATTTCTTGCTGGTATAATTGTCCATGGCGATCAAGAGGTATTTGTGGCCATAAACAGAGGTAACTGGACTGATCGTGCCCACGTGGAGGAGATACAAAGAAAGGGTAGAATGTTGGTGTCGAACAGTTCTATGGGGTGCGTTTGTCATCCCTGCCTCTAGATATGGAACCCAATGACGAAATATCAGAAGGAATTGTAAAGTTCTCTAGACCACGGATACTGCCATGTTTTAGTGCTTTGGTGATCTTCTTACTCGACGGATGCCCTAAGGCATTGTGAATATCCAGATTTGAAACTATGACGGAATGAACGGGATGCGCCGTTTGGCAAACAAGTAGAGTTTGATATAAAACTGGCGGGAGATATGCCACCTTTTTCTGTGCAGCCACGGGTATGCCTTGTTCGGAAGTTATTGTGTAACTATTAGGGCCAAAAGACAAAGTATATCCCTGATTGGTTAACTGACTCATTGATACAAGGCTAAATCACGCATGTCGGGAGTAAAGCGCATCGTGTAAAGTTAAAACTGACCCAGTGGTTAAGGGGACACTCGCTAGTTCTATTCCAGTCGCAGTAATAGTTTTCTTGGGGTTTGCAGTGTAAATATCTCTTTGACAGTTCTGCATAGATGTAAAAAACCTCTTGTCCTTAATGACTTGGACGGAGCTGCCAGTATCCACGGTCTATTCTTTCTTTGGGAGGCTAACATAGTTTGCTGCAGGCTTCTGTCCCTTGGCTTTGCTATCGCGCTTGCGAGATTTATGCTTTGGACGTGTGGCGCGTACAGTCACGGACAAAAAAAACGCTCCCTCACTCGATGCTGCTATATTTTAAATGAGCGTTTACTACTTTTGCCACTAGGTGTCTGATATCGTTTAGTTCGGTCAGAAAATTATCTAAATTTTTAACCAATAAAATCATACCATCCTATTTTCTTCCGTACGGACTATTTTTCTAAAATATTTTAAGTTAACCATAAAGCAATAAATATTGTTCACAATCACTATCCAAAAGTCAATTGAGAAGAAATATTAGATCTAAATTTTATCATTAGATTGTAGTGTGATGCACTTATAATCAAAATACAGCAGAAAAACTGACATGCTAATCGATATCAGACCTCTAGTGGCAAAAGTAGTAAACGCTCATTTAAAAATATAGCAGCACAGAGTGAGGGGGCGTTTTTTTGTCCATGACTGTACATTAGGTTGAGGCAGTTGCTGGGGAACGCGAACGTTGGAGGTGCTGGATGCTGATGAAAACCGCTTAGAAGGGCAATTAGACCTGACATGCCCTCGGCCACCAGAATTGTAACAGATTACGCCAGAGCGCTGTTGGGTACCAGAGGAAGAAGGTGGTACCGGAGCAGGCGTTGTAGTGACGCAAGAGGCAACGCCAGAAGAGCGTCCACGTGAATTATCTTTGAACACAACCCTCAACTGACTATGAAAAACTTCGAGGGTCATGTTAGGATCAGTCAGCATTGAGAGCCTTAAAGGCGTATAGGTTAAGGGCAGACCAGCTACCATATGATCAATTAACGTCTTGTCGTGTATGGATAAGGACACGGCACCCGCCTTCACGCGTATTTGCAATGCACGTGCTATGTATGTGTTGGAGTCATCTGTGTCATGGAAGTGAAGAGCTGAAAAATGTAGCATAACTTCCACCTGAATTATAGAATCGGGTCGTGCATAACGCCATCGGATGGCTTCCCATATGGAAAATGAACTGTCATCCTATAGCATGACTACAATGTCATCATCTACCATGCTTAACAAATAATGTCTTACATGTGCCCATTCCATACGAACAGCGGATCTCTCTGGATTTGAAGTCGGTAAGGAAGTTTTAGCGTGGACATATTTATCTAATCTCTTTGATTCCAGGAACGCTAAGATACGATACTTCCACTGGTGAAAGTTAGCGCTGGTGGACTTAGGGATTGAACAACTCTGATCAAAGAAAGACTCAGCCATAGTTGAACACAAAAAAAAGTTCCAATTCCACTAACCACGCTCTGCTACAATGCCGGGATCTTAAAGTGCATTTATGGCTAGTAATGAGTCGACAAAGACTTGCTTAGTAAACAATACAAGATTTTATTAATGACAGTAAAAAGAAACTAGAACGCAAAACGTATTCTATGGTTAACAATGGTAGAAGTTCAAATTATACGCTCACAAAAGAAAATAAGAATTCAAGTACTCACAGTGTCTCGCACAAGTATTAAGTACAAAAATGAATAAATTACACAGTGGAGCAATAGCGATGCACATTTAGCACCCTAAATGCATGGTTCTGCAGATAAAATATTCGGGTATGGAGAAGGATAGCAGAGATTGTACTATCCGAACGAAATAGGCTTCCTGGCCAAGCCTAAACATGGTGAGACTGCAAACAAACGAGCGACGGGTCGAAATAAACAATAGAGAGTTTAAATTACACGTAAACGTGAACGTGACGCGAACGCGTGTGACGTTTCCGATCTGAAATGATGTAGCTTTTTCATTGTTTACAATTCTAAACAATGAAAAAGCTACGTCATTTCAGAAGGAAAACGTCACACACGTTCGCGCCACGTTCGCGTTTACGTGTAACTTAAACTCTCTATTAACACGCATGAAGCTTGGGGACGACGTTGACAAACTGGTAATTGCAATTGCGGAAATACTATCTTAAGGCCGGAGCAATAAGAAGGACATACTAGGAAAGTGAGAGATGCCATCATGGCTGCACAAAGAGAAGAAACAATGCAGAAGTGTGGCAGAACCAACCAGGAGAAAAATAGGAACGAATGTTCTATGCAATAAAAAAAATAGAAAACTGATTGCACAACAATTAGACAGTATAACATCTTGCGACCGAGTTAATTAGTTGCGAGGGAAGTCGTTGCGCGGGACAAGAACACGCATCACGCGCATTCGAAAAAAAGAATATTTACGACAACAATATTTCGCGCGCCAGAACAATGATTTACTTAAAATCAATTACAAACTATCAATAAAAAATTAAAATTTTAAATAATCAAAAATACCATCATCCACCACGAGATTCAATGCATAAATTGCGATTTCCCAAACAGTTCTCATTCGTACGACCCTTATACTTTCACCAGTACTCAAGCAATACAACCCATCGCGATCATATACAAACATTAGTTATCCACTGCAGGATGAGGTCTCGTCTATTTTTTCCTTGCACAGAAAACATAGTTAATTTGAAGGGAATTGGTCATTAACCTCCATGCTACTTTAGGCTTCGTAGCTGTAGCTTGACCATTACGAAAGCCAGAAAATCTGTGTCCTAATGCTCTGCGCCACAATGTTGGCATGATACATATTGTATTCCATGATAACAAAAAACTACCAGAAATGATGCATGTTTTTCAACAATAATACAAATACAGGGTCAAGTCACTGAACTATGGCCACCTACCTAATAACCCGAATAGCCTCGATTGCAGCCAAAGCAGCAGCTAAGCAGCGGGGCATGAATTCAACAAGTGCTTGAAAGGTGGCAACAGGAATCTGTGTCCATGCGAACGGCAGAGCATCACGTAACTCATGAAGATTCCGGGGTGGCGGGTCTCGCAACCAGACGTGTCGATACAGATGTTCCCACAGGTTCTTGCAAGGGTTAAGTTTTGGGTAGTTTGGAGGCCAGGGTAGTACGTGGAAGACATCCTCAAGCTCCTCCAGCCATGCACGGCAAATGTTAGAGAGATGCCATCATTCGCAGGATACACAGTTGGCATGCAGGGATGCACTTGGTCGGCAACGATGGTTAACTATGTACAGCTATTAACGGTACCTTCCAGAAGAAGTAATGGACTCAAAACATGCCACGAACACAAGCCCCAAACCACTACACTGCCTCCACAAGCTTGTTGTTTCGGGTACTTTGTTTTCGGATGTCTCTCGGCGGATACACCAGCGCCCATCGATACGGTTAAGTAGAAAATGTGACTCATCGGAAAATGCATCCTTTTTCCATCGATCTAGAATGCAATGCTTGTACTGCAATGCAAACGCAAGTTGTTTCTTACGATGCACACTTGTCGTCATGGGTCCTGGAGCCAGACGTCTGCTGCGAAGGGCAAGACGCAACAATGTGTATTGCACAGTTGTTCTTGAGAGCTTTCTGGTGCATACCTCGTTCATTTGCACGCCTGGAATATACATCTTGTCTTTTCTTCCATTCATTGTACACCTTCACTACGGCACTACGCGAACAGCTTACGAAAATTGCGGTTTCCGAAATGCTGGCGCTTTTTGCACAGTACCTGATCATACCTTTTTCAAAGCCTTTCAGCTCGCGTGCTTTACCCGTGACGGCGACTAATGCTATACAAACTGTTACTCTGAAACCATCTTTATATGTCTTTCTACAGGCATGTTTATCTGCCCCCCTCCCCTTGTGAATGAGCACAACCGTATTTACTGTAGCGGTTTGCTCGATGATCTAATTCACATAACACTATAAATCAT
>JAHWFO010027138.1:0-26357 GCA_023313115.1 Rhysida immarginata
TTCTCCCTGTTTGGTCCATTTGCCATTGCAGCCACCTGATCCTCTGCATCCGAAATTCATCGGACTAACTCAGCAGTGTTTCTTATGGACTTAAAGACGGAATCGGCCTACTCATACTTCTCTTCCACTTTAAACACCTGTAGAGTGCTGATTTCCTTCCACCAACGTTCCTCCTAATGTATTCTTTTGAATTTTGCAACCTGCTCTTCATTCGCCAGTTGCGCTCTTTGTTATCCTTGGCCACGCCTCCCAAGGATTTCACTTATTGGTAGAAAAGAAGACATACATTCAGTGGCCAAATTATTATGATCACCTGACAGTTTTAGGCAAATGAGCTATTGCGTCACAGCGCTGCCACTAGAAGGCTAGATAGCTATAAAAAGGGAACGCAGGTGAGGTGAACCATCAGTTGCACTGTGATTCTTCTCTCTGTGGTAGTTTCTAGAAATAATCTTCCTCACATTTCAAACAACCTTTGAATCACGTGCTCGTGGAATCCTGTGATATGGGCAAGAAACGTGATTTAACTGAGTTTAAACGCGGGATGATAGTCGGCGCGCGCAGTGTCGGAACCAGTATCAGCAAAACAGCTGAACTTGTGAAGTGTTCAAGAGCAGCAGTTATTAATGTTTACAGAGAGTGGACTACCAAGCAAAAAACCGGCTCTCAACGTCAAGCGTGTGGTCGTCACAGGCTCCTCAATGCTCGAGCTGAAAGAAGATTGGCCAGAGTTGTCCAGGGCGACAGATGAGCAACAGTGCGTCAAATAGCGGTAAATCTTAATCAAGGACAAACTGTGACCGCCTCTGAACGAACTGTTCGCCGCTCATTACACCGTTTAGGCTATGGAAGCCGACGACCAGTTCGAAAGCCTCTACTGTCAGCCTTGAACAAGAGCAGACGTCTCCAGTTCGCCAAGGAGCACAAGGATTGGCCAGTAGATGACTGAAAAAGGGTCATGTGGTCCGATGAGTCACGATTTCAAATACATCATGCAGACGGCAGGGTTAGAATACGGAGAAAATAACACGAAAGCATGGACCCCATCTGCATCGCCACAACACTTCAAGCTGATGGCAGCAGTATTATGGTTTGGGGGATGTTTTCTTGGCATTTATTGGGTCCTTTGATTCCTCTGCACGGACGTATGCGTGCCCAAGATTATTTAAGTATTGTCGCAGATCAAGTACATCCCGTTATGTTAATGGTGTAATCTGACGGGGATGGATACTTCCAGCAGGACAATGCTCCTTCTCATAAGGCTGGCATCGTCCTCAGATGGTTCGAAAAACATGCTGGAGAGTTTACCTTGCTTCGTTGGCCTGCACAATCGCCAGATCTCAATCCCATTGAGAATTTGTGGGATGAGATCGAACGGGCCATCAGGAGCGGGATCCAGCACCATCAAATCTGCAGGAATTGGAAGGTGCAATTCTTCAGAGGTGGTCTCAAATTCCTCTACATAAAATAGGTCCAGGAAAAATAAAGCAAAAGTAAGATATTATATGGGAGAAAATGAAGTCTGGAAATTATACCAAGTTTTTTATTGAGTTTCGTTAGTAAATGTTAACATGGGCATCCCATGACAAATCATTGGGTAAAGTAAGACCAAGGTAGGTAAACACTGTAGTAGTTGTAATTAAAGAATTACCATAATAAAGTAGAGGTGATGAAGGAATATTAAGTTTATTTTTTTGGTGAAAGAACATCACCTTTTTCTTTTCAATGTTTACAACTAATACATTAGTGAAACACCAGCTTCTCAATTCCTCACAGGCTAAATTTAAAGCAGAGAGCAAAATAGGGCTATTCGAACATGAGAGGAGAACTGCAATGTCTTGAGCATATCAAATCGGTTTAGCAGAAGAAAATATGCAAGGCATATCATTAACAAACAAAATTCAAGAGTAGGGGCGAGACAATCGACCCCTGCGGTACTCCTAGATTCCTGGTTAATGTGGAAGAATTTTTCTCCAGGAGAGAAAGAAAATAATTATGAGGAGACAAGAAACTGTGAAGCCATGAAAGTGGTATTACCCTGGATATTATAATAAGAAGATAATTTATAAAGTAGTAGATTTAAAGGTACCGAATCGAACGCTTTAGTAATCGATGAAGATAACTGCTACGTACTTCCTTTGAGACATCTCGGTCGATAAAAGTTCAAGAAGATCATGACGGGCAGTTTCCACACTGCGACGAGGTGAAAACCCGTGTTGGCACGGATTCAGAAAATTGTGTTCATAAATGAAACTAGAAAAAACGGGTGAAAAAAAGCTTTTCAAAAACTTTAGAGATGAAAGGCAGAGCTGTGATTGGTCGATATTTTTGAATTGTTTAGGATCACCTTTCTTAAAAATTGGTACTACTCGGGATAGCTTAAGAGCACATGGGTAAACTCCTGAGCTTATAGAGTAGTTGATAATTGCCAAAGGGACATCGATAGAGTGTTTCAAGATAATAATAACATCTGAGCAGAATCCAGGAGGATCTCGGACGCGAGAAGACTTCAGTTGACCAATAACTTCAGCTACTTCGTCAATTGTGGTGGGAAGTAAAAAGAAACTTGAGGAAAAGGAAGAAACAAGTTGTGAATGAAGAGAAAGAGGAGAATGAGCAGCATCGAGAAAAGGGGGCAAAAGAACCTGAAGAAAGTCGGTTAAAGAGGAGGGAGAAAGAGATTCAGATTGAGAAAAAGGAGAGTTAGAGGATTTGGGACTGTGTATTAATTCAGATAATAAAAGCCATATATCTTTGCAAGAATAAAGACGGGAAAATAATAAATAAAATAAAATTTTTTAGCATTGTTAAGAGAAAATTTCACCAAGTTTGAGAAATGTTTGAACTTCTTACGTGAATTAGCAGAAGAGGGTTCGATGGTAATTCCTATAATAAATATTTTTCTTTTTAATGAGTGCTAACAATGTATGAGAAATCCAAGGTTTATGGGTAATGGGATTATAAGAACCTCGAGAGAGAGTTTTTAAGGGGAAATATCGTACGTATCCGTACTGGAAGTGAGAGAGAAAAGTATTAAATGAAGAATTAATGTCAGTAGGGTTAGAGAGCAAAGAAGACCAGTCAGTTAACATAAGATATGACTCCAACATTAACGATCGATTAGTAGTAATTAGTCTAGGCGTATAACCAGGATTATAAAAAATAGTAGGAGCCGACAAAGAAACACACGTCAGCATAGGGAAGTGATCGGTAATAGCCATATCGATAAAGGAACTAATATGGATATTATTAACATTAGAGAAACAGGAATCAATAGCAGAGTAAGAATTGTATTGGGAAGAAAAATTGGGAAAAAGTATTAGAAGTAGGTAATAGACCAGAGCGAAGAAAAGGATCCAGAAGAAGATTAAGGTGGTTAGAAGGTTTGCTAAAGTCCAGATTAAAATCACCAATCAAAACTAGGGTTTTACGGAGGATTTGAGGGTCTAAGAGTACTGAGGATAAAAAGGTACAATGCATAATTCCGGACAGTGCAATGAGCCCGCCATGAGATTCGCTTATGTGGAGTAGCCGGAAAGAGGAAGCCATTCGTCTCAAGGGGTGTATGCTGTCCGTCGTCTACGATGGTGTACGGAGCTTCGTCAGCGGACTAGTAAAGATTGGGCAAAGTCACGTGGAGCGATGAAAGCTGCTTCATCCTCCAACATTATGATGGTCGTTTGTGGGTCTGGAGACACCTAAACGAGAAATACGATCGATAGTGCCTCATACCAACAGTGAAGGACTCTGGTGGTCGGGTCAATATATGGGCCACGTTTTCTACATCAGCCATAGGACCTGTCTCCGGTGTCGAAATGCGACTGAATACTCCCTTGTAACAAGAGAATTTGGAAACGCACCTTCCTTGAGCACTGGTGGAGTTCAGTGGAACCTCATCGGACTGATTCTTCCAGCAGGACAATGCCCCATATCCCACCGCTCGTTCAACACAGGCATGGTTCGCCCATGCAGACATCCGGTTATTGCCTTGGCCTCCGCAGAGTCTAGACTTGAAGCCAATCGAAGCATTGTGGGATATGCTGGAGCGTCTTGTACGGATGCATATGCCCTCGGTTACGAATCGTCGTCAGTTGCGGGACCGTATGACGACCGAAAGGCACAGTATCACACAAGCGGATTGTAAACAACTTGTAGAAAGCTTTCCTCGTCGTTTTGCAGTAGTAATTGCAGCACAGGGTGGCCCAAAGCGTTACTGACGACAGCATTTCCATAGAGGGCACGTGGAGCGAGGTGCCCAGATACTTTTTACAGTTGTGTGCATGTACCGCTTATATTTATGTAACTGTAACCACGTTGGGATGAATATAAACGTATACGAATAAAAGCATAAGATGAGAAACAAAATTTTTAACTCTTAATCCAAAGCAAAACAATGTTCTTAAAAAGTATTAACTGACAAACCAGAGAGAACAGCAGACACCTAACAATTACGAGGACCGTTCAAATTTGACCTGAACTTTATTTTTTGTAAATTTCAGTAGTCGCGTTCACAACCTCTTAAGTTTTCCCACTTTTCTCATTTATCTTGCTTAAGTCACTATAAGTGACGTCATTTTAAGAAAAGCAAAGTCTCAAAAGCGACTTTTCTGAAAGCGGGTCAGTACCCACTTTCCCCCCTGCTTTAGTTACTTTTCTGGCTTTTACAGCTAACTTCCGGTTTAGTGGTAGCCATATTGAATCGTCGCTTCGCTCGTTTTGGTGATTGCCCACCGAATCACTTTTAATTTAACGGCGTAAGTAATGTATTTAAAGTTGTAAATTTTGTTAGTTATAAATCGATGAATAATGAAACGATGGAGAACAATAAAATACAGTTTCCACAATCAATAAATCACTTACTATTTTTCAAACAATTTCAAAATTTCAAAATCATGTCTATTTATGGCCGACGCAGTTTTAGATGCAAAAGTAACAAAAGCAGCAGTAGTGATCTTTGCACTTCCGGTTTTATTCACAGTGAAAACCTATTTTCTTTGCTTTTCAAAAGCAAAGACAAAGCCATTGTCCCTTCAGTGAAAGGATGTGAATGCGACTCTTTTTATAAAAATCTAAACTTTCACTGTTGGGATGCAACTACCGCCTGTCATGCAAATGTAGCACCACTCATCCGGTTGCCATGACAACCGATTGTTTGTTTAAACAAAATGGCGGACAGCGATGTGTCGACCAAAGTGGAGCAACGAATAATCACCAAGATTCTCCACAACGAAGGTGTGAAAGCATCTGAAATTCATCAGAGACTTCAAAGACAGTTCACCGAATCAGGTTTGTCTTGATCATCCCTTTTTGCTTGGTACCAAATGTTTGAAGAAGGGCGAGAATCCACTGGCATTGAATCAGGGAATGAATAAGGCAGGGCACCAACTGCTGTCAATGATGGCATCATCGCACGAACAAATGAGGTGGTAAGGAACAACAGGCGGATTCATGTCCGAGAATTGGCTTCAATACTGAATATCAGCACTCGTATTGTGGAGACCATCATCCGCAATAAGCTGAAATTCAACAAGATCTGTGCTAGATGGGTCCCTAAGCAATTCACCGAGAATCACAAAATCACCCGGGTGGAAATCTGTTCCATGCTATTGCAGGGACAGGAAAGATGGCAGCATGGATTCATCACCATACTCCTGAAAGCAGGCGTGCGAGCATGGAGTGGCGACACACTGATTCACGACGATCCAAGAATTTGATGGCGACTGTACTCTGGGACATTAAGCGTATCATTCAAGTCGATTTTCTGGAAGAATGTCGAACCAGGGAAGATGTAGAATGGGAAGTGAAGCTCCGCTCATTTGTTGAAATAAAAGCGTTCGTAGCGGTACTGCGCAGTAGGTTCGGAAACTGAATAAATAAACCACGCGGTCCGATCGTAGAGCACGTGACCGCTTTCTGTCCTTTAATGCAATACCAATGAAAGAGAAGGCTTCATCATTGAAATGCCATACATTGTTACATCACCTAATTTAGTCATAATGTAGGGCTTATTATTGGTAAAAACACGCTTAACAATTGACGATGTTAAGTGATGTAACAACGAGGCCAACGAGAAAGACAGGCCTGGAAGCGAATGCTGAAATGCGAAGTCACGTGATTATGTGGAGTCTATGCTGAGAAGCAGCATAGCGCTGGGAGATTGTAAAAACATGTTTTATGCCGTTTATTGCACTTTATTATAAATATCATTAAAATTAAAATCTTTTTATCATTTTATTATATTAAACGCAATTTTATAAAATATTAATGATTATTTACAAGTACAAGTTATATGTTAAAGAGGCATAATTTAGCAGTCAGAAATGCAGTCCGGAATTATATTTCAACATTTTAACAACATATTTTAATAGTTTGATGTGGTTTACGCTAACATATTTAAGATTATGTCTATGAAGGGTAAATCAAAGAGTTAAAAACACACTGAAGAGATGATTCTGCGAAAAAGCTGATTCAGCTGAATGAGCTGAATGTTTGACAATTTATTTAACAAAGCTAAATGCTTATTTGATTTTAAAAATTCTTGTTCGAGCTTTTGAATTAGTTGATTCATAATGTACCATGCAATGGACACAGCAATTACCACAGATTCTGAGGGCAGTGTCAATTTCTCTCTGTCTAGTTCATTAATGAGTTCCCATAAAGCATCTGTTGCCTCAATATCTTTAGTGATTTGCAGCCATGACCTGCAGATTTTCCAGTTTTTTGTTATCAATGCTTTTTTGCAGCATATCCTGCAATGTAGGTGATTACAGGTAACATTTCTTTTGGAACACTGATATCACAAAATTCAGCTACAAAAATGTCTTCATATCTGTGTTTGGAGTTTGTAGTCTCATCTTCATGTGGGACTAAAGTTGTTAATGTGATATTGCCATTTTTATCACAGAACTTAATGTTGTTTTTTCACCTCAGTTTTTGTTCAATTTCTAAAATTTGAAGATAACTTAAATAATAATTTACGCCTGATATTTGGCGGTAGACACCAAATCCTGCTTCCAAAGCATCATTTTGAAATTTTGTTAATAATATGTAATTGAATTTATAATTGTCAAACATAGTAAATTACTCTAACATAAGCATCAGAGGTAGTAATCAATGACTGAAAAGTTTGTGATGTGAAACTTTCTCAACAAGTATAGTTTGTCTCCAGTTTTTCAACCAAATTGACATTTTTTCTAAACAGTTCAAATGAAAATTATTCTCTGGTGTTACTGGCTCACGACAAGAATCATTAAAAGATTTCCCTTCAAAAGCATTTCTGCGGTTCACAACTTTCCGCCATGTAATAATAATATTTAGAAAACTGCATGTATCATCTGAACCAGAAAATAAATCAGGATCTTCTCTAGACATAATCTTCACAGCAGCATAATTTTATTCATTAAACACCATTTATTCTAAGCTGATATTTTCTTTTTGTATATCTGATGGATATAACAGTGTTTGACAAAAGGTGTCCATATTTTAACAATGAGTGTTTTTCTACATCATACATTTTGTGTAGTATCAAATATAAAAAAACAATAGTCTGGACGCATCTAGTGGGTGCGGAATAAAAGGCAACAAAATTTTCTCAAGTGTCATTAACTCAAAAGCTTTCCTATTCACACAATTTATTATCAGAAACAAACGAAATAACATTAAGTCCAACATTTTCTAATTCTATCAAAACTGACATAAGCATATTTTTTAAATCATCTGATTTAAGATTATTTATTGGAATTATGCAAACAACATCTTTATATGATTACAGCAAATAAGTTATCATAAAAACTTGTGTAGTCTTGGCTGCTAACAAACGATCTGATTCTGAGCCACCATAAACAGTGCCATCTTTAAAATTAAATTATGGTTCTACGTAAATCTCGTCTAACAAAACATTCACAAGAAACTCATGATCTTTTAAAATTTAGCTTTTGCTTTCAAATAACTCATGCTATCTTGAAGGGACTGGTCTGATAATTATTTCATTAGTCTGCAAATTTAAAACAATTTCGAGCCCCGACACTATTTCAGCTGATTCTTATGTAGAATGACCTCCTGATTACGAATATAATCTTCGTTTTCCCCCATCACCCACCATTTTCGGGGGATGCCCCCAACCCATTTTTATCAGTTTTTGATAGATTTAGAAGGTTGAAAAGGTTTTTTTCAGCCTTTAGAATTCTTCTAAAGGGCTAGAGAGCTGAAAAGTTCTAAAACATGAACTTTTATAATAAGGGGTACATAAGGGGGGGAATTACCGCGATTAATTGTTTAAAAAATCTTTAAAATTTGATCAATTTTCCGTTTTTATCGTATTTTAGAAAAAAATAGCGAAAAAATATAGCGAAAAAATATAGCGAAAATATAGCGAAAAAATAGCAAATTTTAATGATTTTTTTTTTTAAAATAGTTAAAGGGGTAATTCACCCCCTAACGTACCTCCCTACTATACACGGTAATTTTTTAGTACTATTCACCCTTCAAGACCCTCAAAAGATTTATAAAAGCTGAAATAAACCTTTTCATCCATCGAAATATATCGAAAAATGATAAAATTGGGTTGAGGGCATCCCCCAAAAACGGTGGGTGATGGGTAAAAACGGAGATTATATTCGGATTCAGGAGGTAATTTTACGTAAGAATCAATCAAAATTGAGTGGGGGCTTTTTTCATGCGGACCAGTGTAATGAATATTTATAAATAAACTTCGGAATTAACGAGTGGAGGGTAAACCTAAATATCCATACTTCAGTAGAGTTCCATGAATGGATGAACAACGAAGCAGCAAAAATTAATGTTTTATTTGACTAACGACGATTATTTTTTGAAATTTTTAATAATAAAAACTGCTCCAGTATAAACTGAAGGGAAACAGACTCCTCATTCTCTAACATTATTTTCAAACATGCAATTGCATTATCAAGTGCTGTTTGAGATGTAGGAGAATTTATGTCTTGTTTTAAATAAGCCATTAATTCTTACAGCATGTTTATATCTTTAAATATTCTGCCTTCACTGTTAATTTAGTCTGATGAATCTGCACACCATTTATGTAAATACAAAATTTTAAATTTGCATAGAATATAATAGACCCGAAACTGCTGAATTGTTTTTGCAAATATTATATAAACGAACATGAAGTGATGAATCTCTATGCAACCAAAACCAATCATTTGAAAGATTTGATCGATTTTTATCTAAACGCAGAATAATCTGGTCAATATTTTCAATTCTATTTTTTTTAATGAACTCTTTGTGGTCAAATAAACTTTGTTCAAAATTGTCATTTTCAACATCAGCAAACCTCCGACGGGATGAAATTTCAGAATTTAAGTATGAGGGAAGATTTGAAAAAATATGAAGAACAGCTCCATCCATTAGTTTTGGGATTTTTCTCTCGTATTCTTTGTATTCACCTTTGTATAAGACTTTATCTGTTATAATAATAAGAGCCTCATCAAAATGTGTTCAGAGGGGGAAGCAAAATAATATTAATAATAATAATATTTAAGGGGTGATACTTTAAAGGAAACCCCGAAACTTAAGAATGAACGTGGCTCCTTAAAAGACTTTTATTTTGTTTAAAAAATGCAATATTTATTTATAAAATATCAAAATATTCTATACAAAAGAATGTTCTATACAATATGATTAAATTGAGGAATAGGCATTGCGATCTCAATTACAAAAGAAAAAAATATTTCTCGGAATAAAATAAAGGAATACTTGAATGTACGTTAAATACAGCAAAACACTAACGAGAAATATTAATCGCTACATTGAGCGAATTAACTTTAAATATAAAAAAAAAAGAATTGAGACAGACCAATTCCTTATAAAGAATAAGGAAAAGAAATTTCAAATTCCCATTAAATGTCTAAAGAAAGACTGCGAAATGATAATCAATTATTAATGGGGAATAAAAAAATTGAAATTGTGCAGCATGGCGTCCCTTTTGCGCGATATTGTTGAAATAGCATTAAAAGAAATTTCATTATTACCTTATGGGGTAACCCGCAAAACAACGCTGCTCGATAAAGAATCATGCCTGCCGCGAGAAAGTGAGAAATTCAATAAAAAACTAAACATCGAACGGCAGGGTAAGAGGAATTCGCAGAGCATTGTAATGAAAAATGATAAATGGAAGTTGAACGCCATTCTGCAGGCCAGGAATGACGTGGAGGACCAGAAGGAGGGACGACTGGTCAAGCCAGAAGCTGGAAATGGTCTGTCTGGAAATAAAAAAAACAGTAACCACGGAAAGAACACCAACAATAGTGGGACACACATCCTCTTGATCACGAAAATTATTCGCGAGGGACAACTAGCTGCAGATAGTGATAATCACGTAGAGATTTTTTAATTCACATTTATCAAAACAATATATACTCAACAATCACTGTCTGCAAAACAGTAAAAAAAACTTAAAGAATAGAAAAAAATAGAAACTTGAATTATATCTATTTTTACATAGAAATCTGAGTTTTCCCGAACAAAATGTTTAATACATACACGAGGATCTTTTAGTTTGCTGAAGTAGGTCGGAATTCTTCTTAACCACTGAGATCTCAAAGGTCAACTTATTGGAATAGCAAAAGTTGTGACTTGTGTTTCTTCATTTCTGCATCATCTTGGCATGTTGACTTCTTACTGCAGATCTCTTAAAACATTTACTCGTATTAAATAAAATTTCTTATCAAATATTAAAATATAAATTTCGAATGTAGCAAACAACGTGGAAAAGAGATTACATGATAAAACATAAATTTTACTAACCTGAAATGAACACGGTGATGGTTGTATCCGGGGTCATGCAAACCACCTGGTGAGAAAGCGATCTCGATCCGAAGTTCATGATGGCAACCCAAAAATAATCGAGTCTATTTGGTTTTATAATTGAAACAAGCAACAAAACTCCCACTTCACGTGTCCAAGTAACGAAATGGAAGGTTCACTGCTTAAGTATAAATGCGACTTATGAGGAACTGAATCATAAAAGCCAAGCATCGGCGTTAGCGTGATTGGAAAACAGCACTAAAAAGCAGGCCGACGAGAACGAAGCCGACGCTATTTCCCAGATGAAAAACTAGTAGCACTCAGATGATCACGTGATTTTCGCGCTTCTAGGCCTGTCCATGGAGCAATTAACCTCCATGGGCCTGTCTTTATTGTCAGCCTCGATGTAACAATGTATGACGATTCTGTTAGCAAGCCTTCTCTCTCGATGATCTGCCGAGATGCACGTTAGAGCACTAACGACTTGGAATGAGACTACACTCAAATATCTATAAAGGCTTTTCATTCTTTTCTCTCTTTTTTTAAAATTTTGATTAAAAGGACTCATTCTGGATTTGGTGACGCAAAAACATGCAACAATCAACTTTTAATAATAAACAGTTCAAAGCGGTTGACGGAATAATATAGTACAGGAGGAGAGGAGTGAGTCAAGTAGGATATGTGAATTGCATTTTCATGATTAGCACATTATTAATAACTTTATCCATGTTATTAATGGGCAGACAATGCTCGAACCTAGGGATAAGCCAATGTTAACTTAAGACGCCGTTCCGATGATTTTTCCGATTCTCCCAAAATATCTGAGCAAGCCATTGCCAAAGGTAAGAAAACGTAAGCTACTTATCAGTCAGTTTACGAGCCTGTCAACAAAAAGCCATCGAAAAGTTGTGATGAAACC
Source organism: Rhysida immarginata (assembly GCA_023313115.1). NCBI lineage: Eukaryota > Metazoa > Arthropoda > Chilopoda > Scolopendromorpha > Scolopendridae > Rhysida > Rhysida immarginata. The sequence continues at coordinate 11,699 of JAHWFO010027138.1, forward strand.
ATGTTCAATGTCAGTATTGAAATTATGACATTTGAAAATGTTAAATCTGAGCTAAGGAACATAATGAAATTACTGAAAGACATAAATTTACTTTCAGATAAGTGGACAGTACATATAAAAGAAGATGTGGTTTATTTTATAATATACAGTATAAATACAATTGATAAGTTGTTGAGTGTTGGTGCACGCAAGTGTATGACCTTCCAAATCAAGTCTGACAGTAAGATCTCAGCAACAGTTTATGCGAGAAACAAATTAATAGAGACAGTTGATATCACAGCTAAATATGTCGAGGAGAAACTGCAGACACTTCAAGATCGTAAACTATGTAAGGGAGCACGAAGTGTAACAGATGGTGTGAAAATACCAAGTTCAGCCAGAATATTTTCTCCAAAAAATCTGGTTTTGCACAAAAACAGTTCGGGATTTGTCGAACAAGAGGGAGAGGCTTACAAGCATTGTAAGTATCTGCATAAATATATTCTGAATCAACAGTCCAGATTGAGACGGCAAAAATTGAAAGATTGTTGCAAATCCGCGAATACACACAGGAAAACCGCACTCTTAAAATATTAAAGAGGAAACTGTCTAAAGTACAATGCCACGTTGAGACACTGAAAGCTGCGAACAGTGCACTGGATGCGGAGGTTATAGAGAAAAAGATTTCTCACCTATCTCCAAAACAACAACTTTGTGTTCGGGAATGATTTAAAACTGCTTCAAGAAAAAGTACCAAACGAATGGCATATGAAAAAGGTTGGATTTTGGAGTGCATTTTGATGAGAATGAGAAGTCCGAAATTGTACGTAGACATCCGCAGAAATAATATATTGGTATTGCGTAGTCACTCTTGTTTACGAAAATATTTGCTTGCATATAAGTCGCAGTTCGGTTTCAATGAACGCCTTTTTGTGGTGTTGCAAGAAAAAAACTAAAACAATGGACATATTAAGCAGACATGGTTGAATTTCAGTCGATGAAATGAAAATCAGTGAATGCTTCAAAGTAAATTCAGCATCTGGAAAGGTCATGTGTTTGTAGATTTAGGCCAGTTTACACAAGAACACCTCAAGAATGCGCCGTGGGAGACCATTCAAACCATTCATGGGAGACTGGCAGCAAATTCTTGCAGTTTACTAGCAAAGGCAATGTAAAGGGAGATTTGCTAGCCAAAATAATTACCGAAGCAATCTACCTGGCCGAAAAGGCTGGCCACTTCGTCGATTTTGTAACATGTGACGGTGCTACGTGGAACCGAAATATGTGGCAACAATTTGGGATTAATGCGAAGAAATGCAAGGTTATACATCCCTTTGACAGCAGCAGGTTTTTGTCCTCATCTCTAATTTCCCTCACTTAATTAAGTGCTTGAAGAATATGCTTGTCACCAAGGGATATCAAACACCTGAGGGGGAAGTAAGAGTTGAATAAATGGATGCTGCCTTTCGGTGTGACTGCGAGAATCTTACGCTCAAAGCAATGCCCAAAATAACACTTGCTCATATGCACCCAAATGCATTCCAGAAGATGCGTGTTAATTATGCTTTCCAGTTTTTTAGTGATGAAATGCAGAGAGGTCTGTATGAAACTCCTGTATAAAAAATAGAGGAACAGTATGGAACAGATTGTATAAAAGCAACCATTGGTTTCTTAAGAAAGTTAACCAACTCATTGAAAAAATTTAAAAATTATAACATTTAAAACTTAATCATAAATTAATCTGGAATATTATTTTAGTCCTGAAAAGCCTTTATATGCCGGAGTATTAATTACTCTCTACGAGAACATAGCAAACATGCTGATGCGCTCGCCATCTTTCGGCGTCATCATCGACGGACCACGCCGCCACTGAAGAAAAACACACTTATCTTCTTATAGCCATTATATATTGACTATGGATTCACTGACGGAACTCAAACGGGACATCTTATCACACCGTACATACAGCCCGGATCTCTCCCCTTGAAACTATCACTTTTTTGGGCCACTGAAAGAGTTCTTGGGAGGACAGAGATTCGGTTTTAATGAGGAAATGAAAAAGGCTATCCTGATATGGTTTGGACATCAGCCTGAAGATTTCTACAGAATTGGTATCCAGATGCTCCCAGAACGCTGGTATTCGCTGCATTCAATATGTAAAGAATTAAGGAGAGATTTTTGAGAAATTACTGGCGTGTGCATGTTTTTATTGTAGTTTCCTGAATTTATAAAAAATAAAATCCAGGGCAAATTTGAACGCCCCTCATATTTGGAATAACAAACAAACCCGTTTGCTTACAGCACTTCTACAGGCAAATCCATTTCATCAGTTTCCAAATTTGTTTGTAATACTTGCATTGTCTCAAAGTTATCCCAACTGCATGTAAAAATAAGAATACTCCCATTTGATGCATATTGTCCAAGTGTGCAAGAGAACTAGCACAAACGTGTTTGTCAAATCATTGGTCTTTATTTCCTTTCTGTCAATCGCATGGACTGCACAAAACAGCTCTTGGCAAAACCTCTAATTTGAATTCTCTTACTATGACACTTGCAGTCGTAGATAATATTACCTGCAAACAAGAAGAGATAGATTTTCAGTCATCTATTGAAGATGATGATGATTTTTGTCTGGCTTAGCGAATGTTATTTCTGACGTGTTCGTTCTTGAAGCAACCTCAGAAAAAACGTCTGCAATAATAGAGATCTGGAGATTTGGGCTACCTCACCATGGATTAAAGATTATAATAAATTATAATAATGCCTTTATGGTGGCATTATTATAATTTATTACCTCGATACATCTTGGTTAATTTAATTTGACATTTTTCGTGTTAGGATGACATATGACCGAGGGTGGAGGGTTTACAAAAATATGACATGCGCTACACGGGGGGGGGGCCAAGGAAGTAAACAATTATTTAGAAAAAGGATGACGTAATTTGTGGACCACCCCTATTGCAGTTGGTGAAATACAAGAAGACCTCAGTGCCTGTAAATTCAACCATGGCCAATTTTGTTAACTTTAGCGATTTTGTCAGTTTGATTTGGGGAACTGACCCATGACAAAGGTTTCGTATTTATCTGGTAAAATGAATTCATTTTGTCAGCTACTTAGTGGACACTTTTGGACGTCCCCTTGGAACAGTTTCTTGAGAATGGAAACCAAGTCTTAAAGGAAATAAGAAAGGCCAGGAGCGCAACTTCTCTTGGGTATCCTAAAGGTATTACAGGAGAGAGGGCTTGAGACTACAGCTATACAAATCAATAAAGACGTACAGGGGTTGATAACTTTACTTACGGTACATAGCCCTAAGTAATTATTGCAGGGGTTGGCGCCAAAATTATTGAAGGGGTTTAATTGAAATTTGGTCTGAACGTTACTTAATACCTGAGTCAACATATAGGATACTACTTTCTGCGGGAAAAAACAACAACTGGTTCCAGCAAAAATATAATGTCAACAGATGTCGCAACGAGTTTTTTCCTTACGAATATATATACAGGGTGTTTCAAAATTATGTATAATAAATTTAGTGACATATTCTTCAGGTCAAAAGAAGACGAAAATGTTCTATAGCACTTTGTCTGGAAACGATTTGTTTGCGAGTAATCCAATATGATACAGTAGGGAAGCACGGTAGTTAGCGGACGATATTTTAGCAGTTCCAGCGTTTCGACCCAACACTAGGTTGAGTGGTTTGTTCCATTTAAACTACTTTAGGGTTGTTCCATTAGTTGTGTACGGTTGTTTCCATTACTGTAGTTTCACTACTGTACATCCACTAGGAATATCAATTTCAGAACGTTTGCGTGCTTTGACATACGCATTACGATTTACGTAAAAAAAAAGTCATGTACACGTATTCCAGTGCAGAATACACTGACATGCACCTAATGTATGGTCTTGCGGACGGAAATGCTGTGGAAGCAAGAAGACTCTACCAAGAACGCTTTCCGAATAGACGTTTGCCAAATAACCGAACATTTGTATCTGTCGACAGACATTTGAGGGAGCGTGGTTCTTTTACCGTCAAACAGGACAAGGGCGGCCTGTAGCACATTCTCCGGATGAGGAGGATGTGATAATTGACATCATACATGATGAACCACAGACAAGCACCCGTCGTATTTCTTCCTTGGTACATATTCCGCACTCATCTGTTTGGCGCATTCTTCACCGTCAGCTTTTGCATCCATACCACCTGCAACTGGTTCAGGCACTGAACCCAACGGACTATCCACACCGACAACGATTTTGCCAATGGATACAACGTCGTCATGCTGCAGACCCTAGTTGTCTCAGCCAGATACTTTTCACGGACGAAGCAGCCTTCACCCGGACAGGAATCGTAAATTCTCCCAACCAGCACCATTGGGCAATGCTAACCCGCATGTTACCAGAGCTCGAGCGCATCAAGAGCGTTTCTCCGTGAACATTTGGTGTGGAATTGTCGGAAATAACTTAATTGGCCCTTATGTGTTGCCACCACGATTGACTGGGCGAAGGTATCTTTTGTTTCTGCAGAACGCATTGCCAGAATTACTGGAAGATGTTCCTCTTTTTATAAGATCTAACATGTGGTTCATGCATGATGGCGCTCCAGCACATTTCAGCCATGTTGTGCGAGCACACCTTAATGCTGCATACACGAATCGGTGGATAGGTCGAGGTGGACCGGTAGCCTGGCCTGCAAGATCACCCGACCTTAATCCCTTGGACTTTTTTCTGTGGGGTCATGTGAAAACGATCGTCTACAGCACAGAAGTTCCTAACATTATGGATCTGCGACAACGAATTGAAAATGCATGCCAAACCGTTCGTAATGCTGGCGACGAACTCTTCCATGACATCAGACGGTCGCTCATGCAACGAGCCGAAGCGTGCGTGCGAGCTGGTGGCGGGCACTTTGAAAAATTCCTGTAATTTGGAGCCACGGGTTTAGTTGGCTGTATCGCGTAAATAAATCGTTTCCAGACAAAGTGCTATAGAACATTTTCGTCTTCTTTTGACCTGAAGAATATGTCACTGAATTTATTGTACATAATTTTGAAACACCCTGTATATAGATGTCGCCAAGATGCATATGTCGAGTACTTCGTGAGTGGAGCATATTTCGAGTTCTTCGAATACCTCAAAGTATGTATATAATAACTGACAAATTTATGTCGCTTGCTCTCGCATCACCAGCCCTGACTCTATGTATTTTGGCCCCCAAAGGTAAAACAACGAACGTAAAAACAAATAAATTGTTATGGCGAAATGATACATTCGCACAAATCTACCACGAGATAATGATATGGATTAAAAAAACAAATTGTATTTTTCAATTAGAAGAAGCTGTTCATGTCGTGTACACTGTGTTTGGGGCGACGAAATGAATACTTCTGCTATTTCTTCATTTTTATCAAAACAATTAGTTTTCTAAAAAGGCTTAGCCCAGTTCCATAAAAAATGCGTCAAAGCATAGTTTAAGGACCCCTCTAAGTGTGAATTACTTTTAAAAAATCACGATGAGGGGGGGGGGGGGCGCCGGATCTCGGGGGAGAAGATAGTTAATAACTCCAAAACTGCTCATCACAGTCAAACAAGTCTTTTACAAAAAAATTCGCCTTTATGAGAAGAGTACGTACATGTCGAGTTTATTGAGTTTGGTTCGCTGCAGCCAAGAAAATTAGTATCTCAAAAAAAGCTTACCCAATTGGCATAAAATGGCTCTGAGGGGCAAACGATTCACCTCGGACGACGACGTCAAGCAAATCGTGCGGAACTGATTCACAACGCAGCCCCGGGAATTTTACAAGACAGCCATTCATCGCCTTGTGTCGCAGTGGGACAAGTGCCTCAACAGCCAGGGCCAATACTTCTGACATACAGGTATTGGTTTCTGCTCCAGGCCTCCGGCTCGTTTCTTTTTGAACGCTCGTTATAAATCAGTTAATTTATCATAATTTGTATGGGATGCCACGTGGTTTACAAATTAGGCGGTTGCAGACGATTATAGTTCATGACGTAAGTTATGGAGTAACGGGTAGATATCAAATACGATTTGATTGTTCAAGAGTATGGCGAGTGTGAACTAGAGATGGCTTTGTATATTTCTGTGCTTTCTAAGGTGGCTATCAATTTATTTTTATCGGCCGTATGTAGGATCTCGAGTGTTTCTTCGATGCTGCATAGACGGCGGTTTTCATCTTTGAGGTGGATTGCGTAATGAGACTTATTTTTTTTAGTTATATGGGGTAGCATGTTCCTTGAAGCAGGCGGAGAAACTGCAAACGGACATTTCTTTATAATAACTATCACACTGTATACACTCAAGGCGGTAAACGCCACTGCGGTTGAATGACTTAATAGTATCATTAAGGTTGCGTTGATTGAAGATCAATCGGTATGATCTTGGAGAACGGAAGATAACTTGATATTATGTTCATGGAACAGGGATGATAAGGTGGAATGGTCGCTCCCAAAGAATGGGAAAGAAAGCCATACTTTTCGGGGCTGCTGCACTGAAGTGGATTGTTGTGGATGTGCTGGAGATCTCAACTTATCTTTTTTCTTACGGATGATTCAAGAGATTAAATATTAAGGGTGTCCATTAGCTTGTGCGAGGAAGCGTATGTTTCTGAATTCCTCATTCCTGTAGTGTTCATCCATAGGTAATTTAATGCTCTGTCGATCATATGCCTGAAAGAAGCGAACTTATGGGATGGGGGTGCGAGGAGAAATAGTGGGTCAGGTTAGATATAGTTGTGGGTTTACGGTAAACGCTGAACTTAAAATGGTGGTGAGGTAGGTCTTGGTAATCAGTATATATAAAAAAGGAAAGGTATAATTCGATTCCATCTCAAAGGTGAAAACAATATTTGGGGAGAAAGAATTAAACAATCGTAGGACGGCATCAGGTTCTGTGTAGCGGTTATCATAAACGATAAGAAGGTCATCGACATATCGGGAATAGGAAATAAAGGAGTCAGTGGCAAGTAAAGCCGTGACGTGGTTTAATTCAAAATCTTGCAAGAAAATTTCTGACAGAAGACCGCTTAACGGGAAACTCAACCTAAGCCAGAGCTCTGAGAATAAATGACATTATCGAATGAAAAATAATTCTATTTAATAATTACACGGAGAATGGATAATAGGTCAATGCGTTCAGAGTGGAGCGATTGGTGGAATGCAGAGCACTTTCGAGGATTAATAAGGAATCGTGGACTGGTATATTGGTGTAGAGATAAGTGATGTCGAGGGATAGCATAGAAGTATGGACATCGACAACAATATTGGACAAGCGGGATATAACATTTAGGCTATTAATAACATTATAAGTATTGGGCAGAAGTTTTAGGTTAAATAAGAATTTAGAGAGAGTTGTGGCAACATAGTGGGCAGGGGTGGAGGAGTAGTTAAGGACATGCTTAATGTCTGGAACTTGTGGGGAAAACGCATTTATACAATGTACGTTTGAAGTCGTGCACATCAAAGTTTAGCTGCCTGTAAAGTACCAGTTTGAGAATTTACATCACAGAGATTATTGAAATGTTGGCTTTTATTTTTAGGTGTTACAATAAGTTTTCGAAATGGCGTTCTTTTTCGAATTAGGGATTGTGGCCCTTCTCCAGATTTATCACCCCCTGATTTCTTCCTATAGGGTTATCTGCAAAATGTGGGGTTATCTGAATACTCCACATACAATTGCTAAGCTGAAAGCAGCCATTTCTAAAATCAATACTGCCATACTTCGTAGAGTCTCACAAAATCTGGTAAAACGAACACACTTTTGGATTCGCGTAAAAGAACGTCATTTCCAACATCTTTTGTAACACCTAAAGTTTGTCTGCTAAAAATTAAAGCCAACGTTTCAACTAATCTCTGTGTTATTTTAGTTTAATTTATAATATCAAACTGTAGCTTTTACAGGCAGCTGAACTTTGGTGTGCGCGACTTTAAACTCAACCTGTACAATTCTAATAAGTCGCGTTCAAATAGTCCCCGTCATTGTTTATTTAAACAATGTTCTCCTAAAGTCTGTGCATTTACGGATTCACGGACGCATCTTTTCCTCTAGAAAATGCGCTACATCTTCTGAAGATAACGCGTATGTCTGATTTTAACCTCAGATTTTCACCTGGAGAATTTCCAAAAGGCACAGTGGAAGTTGGTGATTGCGAAACCATTCTACAGGTCCTTCCTGTCTATCCTTTGCTCATTGGTTCCAGACTTTATGCACACACAAAACTAATAATGATTACTTGAATTTTAATGAAATACTTATTTTTTTCTTTAGGTATGTTCCATATAGATAAGAAGTGGAATTCAGTGATTATTCCCACTGAAAGCAGTTATGGTGACATCGTTTCCTTTTCATCAAATCAAAATACAGAAATATTACTGAAAGAATTCAAGTTGAACTTCGACCACACCCACATCGAAGGCGATCATTTAAAGGAAATATTTAGATTCCTCCGCCAATTGTTGTTCAATAAAAAGATAGGCCAGTTCTCTATTGTGTCTCCAAGTTTGGTCCATGAACAAGCACTCTCAAACTTTTTTCTTAGTTGTGACGATTTCATTGTTCAACGTCAGGTAGAAGGTATAGGTGGAAATGCTAATCACATAAAGAAACAAATGAAATTACACGAAGAAATAGAAGAAAAAATTTCTGTGTCTTATTATGGTATGTAAATAAAAATTTAAAATTTTTTGTTTCCCTGTTTGCCTACGTCAACTGATGATACTTTACTCCGATAAATGTATAAGCAAATTAAGTATTACATCTCTTTAAAATATTAATGTAATATTACATGAAATATTACATGAAATTCTTTAAGTTAATAAATGTGTATATTCAGTATGTTTATTTTGTACAATAAAAATATTTTCAGATGTTTAAAGTGAGTTTCATGGTTTTCTGGTGGTATGATTATAGGGGAAGAAACAATTTATTTACATTTGAAATCGAATATACCAAACATGATTATAACGACTATAACAAAGAAATTCTCTTAATTACGAGGGGAAGTTAGGAAGTAAGTTACAAATATCTTAGAAGTGAAACAAATAAGAGCACTGAATTGAAAGTATTTTATGTCTCCGCATAATCTTTCTGTACAATAAGGCTCTTGTCCTATCCTTTAACAAGCCCCTCAAAACCAACAGTATAAAATTCTTTGGGCTGATGTCTAAACCAGGCGGTAACTTCCCTTTGTACAGCTTGAAGCTGAACAAACGGAAGTTGCTTGGAGCAAGGTAAAGGCTATACGGAGGATGCTCGAAAACTTCCCAGTCGTACTCTCGCAGCTTCTCAGTTGTCTTACTCGTAATATGAGGACACGCGTTATCATGCAGTAACAAAACGCCTTTGATGACCAGTTCTCATCATTTCCGTCGAATGGCATTACAAAGTTTCATGAGGATGTTACAGTATGTGTCGGCATTTACAGTTTAGTTTTGCTGCCGGAATGTGGTAAGCAATATGCCCTATGATCCCAGAAGACTGTGAGCATTTTCCTGGTGGCATATTTGAATTACACCACTGGTTCCCAGCGATGAAGAATTTTGTTAAGATAGCAGCCCAAAAAATTTGGTTTTGAGGGGTTTGTGAAACGATCGGACAAGTGTCTCATTGTAAAGGGAGATTAAATGAAAAAATGAAAGTAGTGTCACATATCAGAGTATATACGCAGTAGAAATGTATTAAAATGTTAGAAGAGACAATGAACATATACTTTAGCTGATAAACAATAACAAAATTATTTAATTGAACTACTAACGACATTAGAGCAATTAAATAAACGAGCCTACAGGCTCATATGACATCTACTGACACGTAGATAATCAAAGCTGATGATGGCCTTGATTAAACAAAAGTAACAAAGACTACATATTGATCAACTGTGTAACAATTAAATTCTATTTAGTGAAAAAGGGAACCCAGTACAATAGCTTCACTCGAAAACTAAAAGATTAGTTCAAATACATCTTTTGTGGGCATATTCTGAATAAATAACAGTAAAAATTAAAATTGTTAAACCGCTCTTTTTGAAGGGCTTGATAATGCTTGCTCTATTGCGATATAACAATTCCAATGAAGGGACACTGTACGCTCGTGACACCCCAGAAACTAATTCAGAAATCTGCGGCGCTATGCGTTTGTGTTTTGGACGTAATCACAGGAAAGCTGTTAAAACCAAGATAAAAAAATCGTGAGTGTTAAAATTACAGCCGATTTGTTGATAAATCAACCTCTTCCCTGAATAAAGCCAACTAATCATTAAATCAAGATTTACGCCTCCCCTTAGTTGTCTAAATTAAACAATAGAATAGTAGAAAAAAATCTTATTTTATTCTGCAATTAGCAACAATACCTAATATCAAATTAAAAAAACTAAGATAACACAGCAGAACGAGCAGGAGCCAAAAAGCCCAAGAGAGAGCAAGGTAGAGCTAATATAATATTGAATTTTAGCTCATCTGAAGTATAGGGCCAAGTAGCCAAGGCATTCTTGCATGAACGTACACAACGACCAAGGGAAGATACCAGTCACCTCTTTGAACGACGAAATCTCACTCTCGCCGTAATCTTGCAGAATTTGGAGGCAGTCGTGAAGAAGTACATCAGCTAAAACGACGATAGTCCAAGAAGAATACGTGTAAAAATAACCACGATGAAAAGGTTTACTGGCGCAAAGATTCAGTTGGACCACAGGCGGTCGAATCTGATGGAGTTCTTCTCGATGTCGAAGTATTCCATTCCCGTCGAAATTTCCACTTGGCGTGACCTGAATGGAGCTACTACAGAGTTAGAGGCACCTGTCGAAAACACTAAGGGCAAATAAGTATTGTTCAATCTCACTCGCGACACAGCTTCCTGAAAAAAATATATTTTCTATGGAATGACAACGGGCGAGACCGAAATTAAATTACCACTTGCCGCTTGCAAAGTTCCCTTGGCTTTAGTGGCTTCGCTGGGCTCTTGTCGCATAAACTCCGCTGCCAAATCCACCGTGGAGATTCCACGGGCCCAGGTCTTGCTCTCCTTGATTCGAATCTCCCGCTCGCGCATATCTTCTTTGCACTTTTTTCTGCGCTGCCAGCATCTCTTCTGCCTACACATTTTCCTCTTAGACAAATCCCCCGCCTTCTCTGTGGAAATACGCCGAATACCCTCAACAGATGCCACCAGAGTATTGCCAACATTATTAGCTATCGAAGGACTCTGCTAGTGTCTCGTGTTAAATGGCATTGCTCGAGATCGCCGACGGACGTCAACAGAAATGACGAAATCAACTCTAGAAGAACACGTGAAGCGAGCGGCAGAAAGAGTTACGAGAGAGCGCGACGTGGTGGAGAAGATGGTCGTCGGAGAAAAGTGTTCACCGTAAAACTCCCCGACAACGGCCCACGAGGAATCTGATAGAAATTGCTTTATTAGATGATGACTTCCTCGGCTGGGATGAAAACATTCATTAACGTTTACCGCAACTGGCAGTGAACGGAGAACAGGAGGAGCGAGAGGATGTCGTCAACTGATTACGAAGTACGTGGCAGAAAACTTCGCCATGAAGATAGCCATAAGAATATTACTGCGACCAGTTCAACGAGTACGGTGTGGAACGAGCCCGTTTCGCCAGAAATTCCTCTTAAAATCTCCCCGACCGCATCAGATACGAAGAGCGAACTGTGCCTATCCAACCCAGCGCCAGTGAGCCGCCAAGAGGAGGGCGAGTCTAAGAGCAATTACCTCCACGCCGACGGTGAATTCCAAGAAATATACATCGAGACACCACGCTTACACACGCAGCTAGCAGACCTTGATTTGAGTTATTTAACGGTCTTAAATTATGCTCTACGAGAGAGCAATGGAACTTTTATGGAAACAATTCACATCGAAGCGAGATTTTCGACGGACTTGAGGCTGCGCTTGGTAGGAGTATTCCTGTTCTCCATGCAAACCTTTCTCACTGGTATAATTCTCTGGCATTCTAAGTGATCGAGAAAATTAAAACGACTAAGTGTCGTCATCGCCACATTGAACTCATCCCGTCCTTCGTTTTAACGAATCCAGCAATATCCTATATCTTTTTCTAATTTATGGTTCTGGACCCTGCCTTGCTGGGTCGAATAAATATTACTGTGACTTTTTCATCTATTTGACAGAGCATCGTATTTGACTACGGTTGGAACTGAATTTCACGCGGTGTTTGCTCTTCATTTATCTGCAGCGGTGATTAGCCCCATTGTGCTTCGGAAAGTGTGTATTGTTTGATGAATATGATATTGTGTGAAGTGAATCACGACTACCATGTGTTTTCAATACTGCGACAATATAGTGCTCATTAGTATTAGAGTAGAGTTTTGTGTCCTCTGATTGCTCTCTGGATAGTGTACCTACGTGCCCTCATAAATAATTGGAAAATGGTCTTTGGAGGATTTTTTCACGCCATTACCTCCGATATTGATGAATAAATAATGAAAAATGGTAAAGAAAATTCCACGGCATGGACTCAAACCAGGGACCTTCGGGTTACCGTTCCGATGCTCTAACCACTAAGCCACCGTGGACATGGAAGCTGTCGCTATCAAACATGTCCTATGTGCATAGGTTAAAGCGCGGCTCCTTGTTTGCAAGCCAGAACTATCTTTACTAGTAAATGGCGAATAATAATACAATAATAATTTTAAAATGGTCTTTGGAGGATTTTTCACGCCATTACCTCCGATATTGATGAATAATTAATGAAAAATAGTAAAGAAAATTCCACGGCCTGGACTCAAACCAGGGACCTTCGGGTTACCGTCCCTATGCTCTAATCACTAAGCCACCGTGGACATGGAAGCTGTCGCTATCAAACATGTCCTATGTGCATAGGTTAAAGCGCCATTTAATAGTAAAGCTAGTCCTGGCTTGCGAACAAGGAGCGACATTGAAAAGTCCAACGGAGCGCCCTCTCAATTATCGACGACCCACCTATTCAGCCTTTTGGTTGCTGGTCCATTTCTGTTTGTGTCAAGATTCCGAGTGTGGAATCTACATCTCGCTCGAACGTCAGTGCGACTTCTGACGCTTAGAAGACGTCGTGACGAATAAACGAGACCGCATATCCCTTCGAGTGAGTGCTTCCTATTACGTATTGCAACGTCATCAGTGACTGTTATAAAAAGTGACTACCGAATTTTCGATTGGAATCTTCGTCTCCTCGACACGGGAAAATCATCCAGTGACTGTGGCCCTGCACTTATTTATTTCTTTATTACTTATGCTTCCACTGTAAAAAGTACAGCAATAAAGTTTTCTTTATTAATTTTATCTTAAGTTCCGACTCTGCTCATTTACCACGTGACAATGAGTTGCAATATTGAATCTGTAGTCGCAAAACTTTGTGACAAGTAGTTATCAAATTAATACTCTTTAAAGATATAAAGAACATGTCATAGAAAAGCAAACGGTAGCGTTTTTATTGGAACCTATGCGTTATAAAATACTTTCCCTAACGTAACCTAACCAAGGTAGTCGTTCCCTACCTTGAAGAAGAAGTGCATTTCTAAACGCCTAGGTTCCAATAACAACGCTACCATATGCTATTCTAGGACCTGTTCTTTTCGCTTTCATACTTTTTGAAAAATTATGCAACTACTGAATTCAATACTATTGTTTCAATAGCTAAAAAATGTGAACTCCATTTAAGTAAAAAAAATAGAAATCAAAATAAATAATAAAAACAATTGATAAATAATAAAATCAACTGATATCTTAATCATCAGAAATAAACCAATAGAAATATTAACACAATTATTAGAAGAAAGGTATCCACTAAAATTCACCTACAATAGCATGACAAACAAACAAATCACATTTTTAGATTTAAATATTATAATAAATGAAAATACACTAAATTTTGATGTATATGAAAAACCTACAAAAGGTAATAACATATCACATTTTTATCACAACATCCTACACATAAAAAAAGTTAACATAATTAAACAACATTTGCTAAGAATAAGACATTTCACATCCACAAAATATATACCACAAAAATTAAAAAATCTGAAAATAAATCTAGCAAAAAATAAATATCCGATAGAACTAATGGATAAAATTTATATAGAAGCATTCACCAACACAACAACAAATAACACACAAATAATATTGAGGGAGGGACTGAAGCACAACGTCTCAGAAGTTAAGTCAACATCAGGCACGACTTGTCACAGTAAGGGGGAACTCACGATCTTCGCCCCCCCCCCCCCCCGGCTGCTGTGACCATCATACAGCAGTCGTTATAATCCAGGTTCATCCAGGGACCCAACTCGTCGGCCTCAGGCCATATAGATATTCATGGTCATCGAGCTTCGGCCATTTTCCATTGCTTCGAGAAGCTAAGGAAAACAGGTCGCGTCAGGTGCCGCATAGATCGCACTATAGCCGACCGCAACCTGCGATAGAGATTTTCATTGAAACTGTATACGAAAGTAGAGTTTCTGTCTCCTGATAGGGTGGCGCTGCAGGCGCAGTTGGGCAGATTGTACATGCAGCGCCACTTTTCAATAGAGTTTCTGCCCTACCGGGAGCTAGAAACTTTAGCTTCATTTTAATAATGGAGCTTGAAGACCATGAATATCTATAGACCGTGGTTGAGACCGATCAGGCAGAGTATTGTTACATCACCTACGGTAGGG
>JAHWFO010027142.1:0-12879 GCA_023313115.1 Rhysida immarginata
CGGCACGTGTGGAATATTACTCAAGATATTACGCACGCGTCGTCACAATATGGTTTGCATTACAAGAACAAGGAAAGTCATAGATCACGTGACAAAACATTTTTAGAATAATTTTTTATATGCAAATAGTCTTCGGCCGAACCATTTTGAAGCGAAAATGGAATGGCCGAACCATTTTGAAACAAGTGTCTATTTTTTAACTGAAAATAATGATGCTAGAACCCAGCTTTAAATGTTTCATAATTTTTTTTAAAGTATAGAAATAACCAAACTTTTTAACTTTAAAAAGACTTTTCAGATCAAAGAAATATTTTTTTTATAATAAAATTTTCTAGTAGATGTGGCACGAAACTTTCGAGGTGGCCGAACCATTTTGGAAAAGGGTTGTACATATACAATTGAAACAGCTTTGTTTTTCCATTGGTAAACACAATTACACCAATTTAAAGTTTTAAATCCAAGACTTATTAAAATATTATTTAGTTCCATATTCCATTCTCGTCCGTTTGATGCAAACCGTATATAGATTTCTTTAATAAACAAACTTTATGTTCTTAACCTTTTACTTCAAATCCTATAGGTTGTCTCATATAAATTATATCATTTAAATTGCCATACAAATATACTGACTTCACATCAATTTGAATGTGATTCCATGATAAAATAGTTACTAGTAAGAAAATAAAAATCTTACAATGGAAAAGTTTACCACGGGAGAAAATGTCTCTCCATAGTCTATTCCTTGATTTTGTTTATAGCCTTGTGCTACTAAACGTGCCTTATATCTTTTAACATTGCCTTTATCGTCCTTTTTTATTACATATACCCATTTATTTCCTATTATTTTTTCTGTTTTTGGAGGTTCTACCAATTCCCAAACTTTTCTTTTTTCCATCATTGAAATTTCCTCTTTCATTGCATTATCCCAATGTTTACTTTGTTTTGACTTTTTAGTTTCATTATAATTCATAGGTATTTCTATGTTATATACTTCATCATTAAAAATATCACAATCAAAATAGTTTTCTTCTATTTCTTCAAAATTATCATTATTTTTGTCTGAAGTTTTTGTTTTTGCTTTAAAGGAAAACAAATTTCTATCAAAATTAATATTTTTCATTTTACAATACTTTTCTATATCATTGAGTGGACGTAATCTTTCACCAGTAGGTGGGTAATAAGAAACATCAATTCGAGATTTATTTTTTCTCTCTACTTCTTCTCTTCTCCATTCATCTACATCTAACTTTGCTACTTCCTCTATTTTATGATCTATTTCTTTAGAACACATTTCATCATCATCAACTATTGATTCTTCATCACTACTTTCTAAATCTATATCTTTCATTTTGAAATTGATATAATTATATTTCCTTGCATTTTGTATTAAACAATTTACACCTTTTTTAGTTTCATCTATCTTTACATGTATATTTTCAATTACCTTTTTACTTTTAGGTATCCATACTCTATATCCTTTAGTATTTAATGCATAACCTATTAAAATACCTTCAGTCGCTCAAGGACTTAATTTATCTCGTTTAATTTTTGGGATGTGTACGTAAACCAATGAACCAAATATTCTTAGATGTCTAATGGATGGTTTCCTACCGAACCATAGTTCATGAGGAGTAATATTATTATCTAATTTGTGAGGACATCTATTTCTAATATGTACAAATGCATGCAGAGCTTCTGCCCGAAATTGTGGTTGTAGTCCACAATCGGTTAACATTGATCTTACACCATCGAATGCCGTACGATTGAATCTTCCGGCTATACCGTTTTGTATACAGAGGTTCTTTCATGTTTAATGCCTAGATTATTTAAATAATTTCCAAATTCATGGTTACAAAATTCTAATCCGTTATCTGTCCTAATAGACTTAATTTTTGTTCCTGATTGTCTTTCTACTTTTTTGAGATAAGATTTGAAACAGCTAAATACCTCATTTTTATGTTTTATAGTATAGACATGCACCATTCTTGTGTAGTCATCTATCATAGATAAAAAATATGAACTACCTCCATGAGATTTACAAGGAGCTGGCCCCCATACATCCATAGGAATTTTTTCTAATGGTCTTTTCGTTAGGTTTACATAATCCTTTTTTAAGGAAGTTCTTGTAGACTTGCTAATTCTACAAGTATTACAATTGTTTAATTTACCTTTTAAATTTTTAATTCCATAAACACAATTAGTCTTATTCATATTCTTAATAAGGGGTATATTTATATGAGCCATTCTTCTATGAATTAACTCTATATCTACATTTGTATTGAGTGCATATTGATCATTTTTCTGATTATGATCTACCGAAGGATATACTATAGCTTCTAAAACATAATTTATTTTATGTATGCACTGTAAGAAAATATGTCCCATCTGGACGGAAAATTTTCATTTTATTTTTATACCATATAACCCTATACCCTGCTATATCTATATTTGCTCCTCCAATTAAATTTTTTCTCATATTTGGTGCATAAAGAACATTTTTAAGTGTCATTTTTACATTACGTTTTCTTTTATCCTTAACATATAAAATTACATCACCAATGCCAATTATCTCACAGCTAGAATCTTTATCCCCTATTAAAGCTTTAGTTGGTGAAATTGATTTAAAACTTTTAAAGAAACTTTTATCGTTACAGAAATGTGAAGTTGCTGCACTGGCTATTAACCAGTATGATAAGATATTTCTTACCTTATTTTTGTCACAAAATTCACTATTTAGAATTACATTTCCACCTACGAGTTCAGTGTACAGAATGTTATTTCCTGCTTCTCGTGGCTTGTATTCATCGTCAGGATGTCTTCTATGGGTTCTTTTCTCCTCTTCGGGTAGTTTGTAACAATCTCTTCGTCAGTGACCAATTTTTTTACAATACGTGCAGGTTTTCTGTCTCTGATGTTGGTTGTGTCTGGATGACTCTGGCATTGATTCGTTAGAAGATCGCATGTTGGCCTTCTTAGATAGGTATGATGAGGATCCATAATTTGGCTTGGAAAACATCTTTTTTTCGTTTACGTTGAACGCATTGGTTTCTCTGGATTCGTCGTCTTTTTTCTTTTGGTTTATTCGGCCAGATTCCGCTATCAGTTGATCTTCCAGGTTTCGGAAGTTAAATTCTTTGTCGGGAAGTCTATAAATGATTTGGACCAGGTTATCGTATTCTTTAGGGAGTCGTCTGATCAGTTGAAAGCATATTAGAGTTTCCGGGATTTCAAATCCAGCATCTTTGATTTGGTTCGTTTTTTTCTTTTAGTCATTGACAATATAAGCCTATTGTTTCATTTTCGGGATAAAAACGTAGTTCGAAGAATTCGTCAACAAGGCAGGCGAGTCTCGCTCTTGAATTTGGCTCGAAGTTGTCTTGGAGAATTTTCCACGCTTCTTTACCGTCTGTGGTGTCTGATATGAGTGGTCTGATGTCACTCTCGATTCCCAAGTATATTGTCGTATAGGCCTTGTCTTTTCGGAGTTGAAACTTCTGTTTTTCTTTTTCCGTTATGAGTTGATCCGGAGAGATTTTCAATTCATCGGTGATGAAACTCCAGCACCCCTTGTCCATTAATAATACTTTCATGTCTTTTTTCCAGGTGTTATAATTGTAAAAGTACAACTTCGGAAATGTCGTTGCTTCATCCATGTTTGATTTTCTTTTCTTAGTGCGGCCCCAATCGAATGAACTGTTCTTTAGTTTTTAATTTTTCTTTTAGGCCCAGCAAGCTTCCGCTGAATAAAAGTTGTTTTAGTGGATATCTAGGTATACTGGCCCATAACCGATTTTTGTTGGTGTCCGCAGAGCGATGGTTCAAAAATCTATTGAATCAGGAACTTTATTGCAACGGGTAGGCCTACTGGGAAGGTTGAAAAACGAACATGTTTTCGTGGTTAGGCCTATGTCAGCATCAATTGCTTACGACGTGGTAATTTACTTCTGTTTATGCATGACTTTTATAAATGAATAGGCAGGAGATTTCTATTTGAAGTTTTATATAAAAGTTTAATGTAAATACATGGATTACAATAAATTGTCATATAATATACTGGAAGTACATAATGTCACTTCCATCGTGAATGAAGTCTTTTTCGCTTCTGTGTCATTCTATATACAACAATGTGTTCACGTGATTAATTACTCTCGTGAACACTTACTCATTGTTAACATAAGTAAATGTAATTAATTATTATTTAGTTTAAAACATTCATGAGATATAATTTAAAAAGACAATATATTAATTTACAATAAATATTATTATTTTATTCTTTCTCTTATTTTTCTTTTTGTACGAAATAAATATAAACTTGTAGAATATTATATAAAGATTGAAAGTTTCCCCAGGGTGTCTGAAATGCGTAGCATTCATATAGATGCTCGGCAAGGGGAATCTGGAATTATCCAGAATTGAGATCTAACACTGAGCTTTGAAAGATCTCATGGGGCTTGGGCATGGAAAAATCCAGGCCTTGTGTTATGCTATTGATTTTCCGTAAGTCAAGCGTCATACATACGTCACTATTATTCTTTTGAACAATGAATACCGGAGAGTTCCACCTGGACTTACTGGGCTCAATAATACCCACCTCCCGGTACTGATCAATAAGTTTTTTAAATGAGGCTAAATATTTATGAGGTATGGGGTATTGCCAGACGAAGACAGGTTCCTTCTTATCAATCTCAAAACTGATAACGGCATCCTTTACACCATTAAGGATGTCAACCTCTTCCCCAAAGCATCAGCATATACATCAACAAGATCATTAGGTACGCATTTTTAGTCCTTAGTCAATATGCTCTCCTGTTGAGAATTTGTTTGTATACTATTGCATTCAATTATTACACTTTTGATCAGATCTGTACCCAGAATGGCTTCGTATTCTCTCCTCTTTACATCCATATAGACAAATTTACGGTACCCAGAGATCCCTTCTTCGGAATGAATATTAGCCCATATTGCATGATTTACATTCTGAATTTGTCCTCCTATCCTTTTAATTAGAATGGCCACGTCTTCCCATGTGACTTTGTCCTCTATCCTCTCTGCCACTACTTCATCAATTATGGAAACTTATGACCCTGTGTCTATCACAGCCATTATGCAAAGGTCCTCAACTTCAAGTTTTACCTTGTACAGCCCATTATTAGGGTTACTTAATAAGACCAGATTAACTAGTTTATCCACATCAGCCAGATCATACTGGTCTACAGGATCGGCTCTCCTTAGTTTTAAGGCCTACTCTTACAAGAATTTGCATAATGTCCCCGTTCTCCACAGACAAAAGAATTCCCTTTCCTCTGTCTATAAGTAGCCCTTCAATTGACCCTAATTTCTCAACTAATTCCTGCATTAATTTTTGATTATCATCCTTATCCTTTTCCCCTAATTCTAACATCCTACCTTGCTGTATTACTAATTTTTCAAGAGCATTTATACAATCGCGTGCCTCTTTGGCTTCACCCACATTACAGTTACCTGTATTAGATCTAGACTCTAGGAACTTATGATTTTATGGCTTCTTCCACAGCCTTCTCAAATGTATCAAGTTCTTTATGGGAGATAGTCCTCATGTGCGCTGGAAGCAGGTTACATAGTGTTACAAGAACGATCCTGCTCACGGACACCGGTGTGATGGTTTATGTTTGGGTCCTACTTCTAATTAAATCCCTTTGATGCTTTAATTAACTATATTAAGATCTAAAATGTCTCAGTTTTACTTACAGCTAAAAAAATACCAATCCCCACTTACCTTTCTGTGACACTTCCCCCTCTTAACTGTCATTCAAAGTAATTTAACCCACCCTTCTGTTACTTCCTCTAAGCAATAAATTCAGGATGTCAATCGTCTCTTACTCTGCCAAATAATGATCATATAGTAAAAATCGTATAACAGAATATATTTAACAAACCTAATATTTAATTCTAATTGACCATGAACTTCACCCTCTTAACTAAGTTACCCACTTATCAAGCAACCAGGATAAAACAAGATAATGCACTGTTAATATAATATAAGCTGATTGTTTAATGAAACGAAATAAAGATATATCAATAATTATAATACCAATTACTACGAATTACAAATCAGATAAAGTAATATATTTCCAATTGAGGTTATGCAATATGATCTAAAACAATCTCTCTTTATAAATTAAATTGTCACCATGAATTTTCTTATAATTCTAATTAAATCTATTCACTTAAGCAAGATATTTCTTGTACAAATTTAACCAAATTATGTTAGACATGTACTCTAGATTAAGAATTTCCTCTTCGAATCGTTTACTCTAATTAACAGTTCACCTTTCTTGTAACTGAATGAAGTCTTACATCTAATTACTAATTCTGCTTGTCAAACAAATTATGTGTTAGCTTTGACACTTGAATTATGCACACCGTGCGGGCCCAACTATGAGAGTTCAGTACTTACCTTTTCCGCAGAATGCAGCTGCCACCGTTATTTCGGCCAAACTTTGCTATCACCAGTTGCCTACAGACGATCGCTACACACAGTTCCTTGTCGGTTGTCACTGCGCCAATCCACGTGGTGTACCGATGAATTCCCTGAACGTCGATTTCGCCAATACCTTACTCAGCTTAGAGTATAAAGCTGCCTTGCTAAAACGCCCGCAAGACCGTTTATTCCCATTCTAACCCTCAGAGAGGTACCTCTTCGCTAGTCGATCGTCGGCCACGCAATTGACACAGCACGCCTTCCGTTGCTGTTGTTCACGTCCATCTACCTGCTAGAATCAGCTTTGCATCGTCCGCAACACTCGCCGCCTTTTACTACATTCGCACTTCCGAGACTCTTACTGTCCTTTCTCGTTGCTGGTCGCAATATTTCTCACCCCTTATACTATAGCTCCCACTTTTCCAAGGTTCTAGTCTTCGAATTATTATTTTAATCCCCCCCCCTATTTCTTTTATCAGATAAGGAAAGTTCCCGGATGCTGTTAATCCCCAGAGCACATGTCTGAAAAGGCTTAATAATATGAATTTACTTTTGTCACCCCATACATATTAAATAACAAAATATATATATTAGTTCTAAAACTGCTGAACTACAATAAACTAATTTTAATTAATTTCACATAATAAAACAATTTATGTATCTATTGCTCTATTAGTTGCTGAACAGAAGGTAATTATGATTTCCCCCTCCCCCTCCTGTTTATTATGATTTTGCTTATACAAATTATTTTTCAATAAATGACACACAGATATGGTTTACTTTAAGTAATAACTCCCTACCACTACTCGAATAACTCACTGTAAACCACTGAGTTATTGGACCTGTACGATCACTTGTCAAACACCCAGATGATGGACAATTCCGAATTCCCCTGTTTCTACTACCTCCCGCCACTATGCAGTGTCCTATAGTCCCTGGATTGCGTTCGTGGCCTCAATCCGTATCTTGGCGCTGGCTCACTCCGTTCTTCTCTACCCCTTTGCTGTCTGTTCCCTCTGCACTCCTGTTGCTCATCTTCCTCCTCCTCATCTGATTCCTCACATTCTTTCGCCTGCTTATTATCTGTTTCACTATTTATTTGTTTCTTCCGCACCCTGACAGGCAGCTTGTAATTTAGGCAAGATTTTAACCTGTCAACATGAACAGTTTGTGTTTTCGTCCCTGAAGGTAATCTGATCTCATAGTTTACCGTGTTTAGCTGGCGGATAATTATGTAGGGGCCAGCATATTTGTACATTAATTTGCGTTTCCTGCCACCCTTCTTGAGTAGCCATACCAATTGGTCTATTGTAAATTCTGGTGCAGGTTGTCTGGTGTCATTAATTTCATTCCGTTTTCTCCTTTTCAGTGTGTCACTAGTGAATCGTACCTGTTTCCGCACCACTTCTAGTCTTCTGACTAAGTCAGATTTATATTCTGGTGGTGTTGTCCCCCTGTCTAAGTGTGCTGTCGACCATGAATCTGGTGTGACAGGGTCGAATCCGTACAGCGCAAAGGCCAAGTGCGTCTCCTATATTGTTGTGGATGGCTGTGCGCACAGAGAATAATTCATATGGTAATAATTCATCCCAGTTATCTGTATGATTTTGGCAGATTGTTCGTAACATTTCTATAATTGTTTGATTGGCCCGTTCGCACAATCCATTCGAGGTAGGACGGTAAGCTGTGGCAGGTTTGTGTAAAATACGTAAGACTGTGCATAAATTTTGCATGATTTCAGACATGAAATTTTGCCCTCGATCCGAAATGATCTTCGATGGAATGCCATACCTGAAGATTATGTTTGTCATGATTGCCCCTGCCACATCTTTGGCCGATTGTTCACGCAGTGGTACAGCCTCCGGGTAGCGTGTGAAGATATCCACCATCATGAGAATATATCGGTTGCCCTTTGTGGATCTATACATCGGACCGATGTCGATCGCTACCTTTTCGAATGGTCTCACAGCTAGTACGCCTTCTTGAAATGGGGCTTTCCCTTTCCCGGGTTTGCTTTGTTGGCATACATTGCAGCTTTTTATGAATTTCTTAATATCCCTAGCCATTTGCGGCCAGTAATAATTTCTCCGTAGTCAATGTAGCGTTTTCGCAATTCCTCGACGGCCGGATAATGAGTTATCATGTGCCACTTGCATAATCGCTCTTATCATATCAGTACCGACACAGACTCGGTGTCTATGTCTCCCGTTCTCTTTACTCCCAGTTCGGTATAATAGGCCATCAATGATCATGTACGTTGTGTCAGATTTCCCAGACCGGTCAAGTGGATCTGTTGACACCTTCAAAATCTGATTTCGAATCCATTCCTTATTTTCTTGGGCCACCTGCTATTTTTGTAGCCATTCAGTGTCATCGATATTTCTGTAACCATGACCTGCGATATTCACATCTACTGGTCGGGATAGCATGTCCGCGACATGATTATGTTTACCCGAGATGTGAGATACCTCAAGGTTGAATTCCTAATTTTCTAGTGCCCAGCGCAGGATTCTCTGGTTATTGCCTTTCATTGTGCGAAGAAACGATAGTGGCTTATGATCTGATAGAATATGTAATTTATAACCCAGAACAATGTGTCTGAAATGCCTGAGAGCCTTCGTTATTGCAAACGCTTCTTTTTCTATCGGGCTATAATTTGTTTGCGAGCCATGCAGTTTCGCGCTGTAGTACGCAATTGGCTGGAGGCCATATCGTCCCATTTGCTGTAGAACAGCACCGATCACTATATTAGACGCATCTGTGTTCATATAGAACGGTTTATGAAAATCGGGTACAACCAGTATCGGAGGAGACGTGAGTAAATCTTTGACTGCCTGAAAAGCTGTCTGACAGCTGTCATTCTACACTATCTTGGTATTCTTTTTTGTAAGTGCTGTGAGGGGACTAATAATATCTGACAAGTTGGGAATGAACGGCCGATAGAATTTAGTTGCACCTACAAAGCTTCGAACCTGCCTGACAGTTGAGGGTGGTTTAAGTTCTATGATTGCCGAGACATTCTCAGGGCCTGGTTTAATTCCTTCAGCCGTGATAACGTGACCAAGGTAACTTACTGTTCTACAGCCAAAATTGACATTTTTCTCGACACAGCTTAATTCTATGGTCCCGTACGTGCTCCCAACACCCACTGCAATATTCGACAATGTTCCTGCATTGTTTTTGAATACACGAACACATTGTCCTGAAAGACAAATGCACCCCTACCCACGCACTCTTGCAATACTGAGGTCATGAACTGCTGGAATATTTGTGATAAGTTTCTGCCACCTTGGGCATACGAGTTAGCTGAAATTTACCCCAGGGGGTTTGAAAGGCACAACATTTACGTATTTCTGAGTCGAGAGGAATTGAGATCAACCACTGAGAAGACCACACAGTCATTCAGACTGTATAGGATCTCATTAATTAAAGGAGTGGGGTAATCAATCTGTTCTGTTAATTGATTAACGTTATGCAGATCCAAGGTAAACCTAATATTGCAGTCATTTTTCTTCACAATATGAACTGGCGAGTTCCATCGGCTTCTAGAGGGTTCAATTATGCCTGCCTGCAGATATTGATCGACTAGGGCTTTATATGAATATGTGGAATCGGATATTGCCTAGTGAAGCTCGGTTTTTCATCCTTTATTTTGCATGATGCGATGAAATCTACTACCCCAGTTAACCGTCTAATTTCTTCCACGAAACAGTCCGAGAAACCTCCGAGTATTCCATTGATGTCAACCATTGAGAGGGTTTGAGTATTTACTACTTCAGTCCTTCCCCCGTGTATATTATTTGCCTCATGGTGCACTGCAAATACGGCAGACCATTCCTGGTCGTTTTCGCATGTTAGTGCATTTGTTTGCCAGGGTTCCAACATCCCCGGTGAGCGCGTCATTGTGGACAGCCTTTGCTCAAGATATGTCACACGGCTTTGTAGTCTAAGCAATTTCTCTTTATACTCAGTATTCTGATCCATTATGTTTTCAATTTCAGTTAGTTTCGTTAATGCCTCCTCAAAACTTGAGAGATTAATGTATGCAAAGGGCAACCGGAGTGATTTACTTAGCCCTTCCCGTAAGTGAAATAACAGGGTATCTTCATTTGTGCCCTCTCTGCTCTGTAGATTGCTTGAGACACGAGAGAATAAGAATTGTAAACGATTAGCAAATCCCCAAACAGTTTCAGCTTCCCTCTGCAATGTATTATACGCTTTATTATCATCCGTTGGTTGTCAGTGAAAAAGCTTGTTCAGACTCTGCGAAAGAGCCGAAAAACAATTTATTGAAAAGAGCTCAAAGGTATGCGCCGTTCGCAATGCCTCACCCCATAATCGAGATCGAACTGCCGTACAACTGATGTGATCAGGCCATTTGGCAAGTAGTTGTATTCGCCTAGCAATATTAGTGAAGTCACAGACATCTATATCAGTCTGTTCGCCCGAGAATAAAGGTATGAGATTTATTAGTTCACAGCCTATTACATTTGAGTCTATAAGCTCTGCAGTATCCTCGTCATGCTCGTCGTGTGTCATTTCGGTTTCTATCCTATTTACTAACAGATAAAGTATAATTAAGATTACTCTGTATATATTGCTACAGTGCATCTCCAGTCGTGGTCAATGTCATCTGTATTACATTTCCAAAGCACAAGCTATCTCAATAGTCACCTGCGCGCTCGCTCTGCAGTTAAATAGGTACCTAGCGTTATCGTTACACAATAAGTGTCTGGTCATCTTGCACCAGAGTGACCGTTTGTTCCTCTAGTTTATGCGGCAATATATTCTCTCCAACTCAGGAATGGTGAACTTGCCCTCTGAAGCACTTACCCCCAGTACATAGTGTTACAAGAACGATCCTGGTCACGGCACCGGTGTGATGGTTTATGTTTGGGTCCTACTTCTAATTAAATCCCTTTGATCCTTTAATTAACTATATTAAGATCTAAAATGTCTCAAAGTTTTACTTACAGCTAAAATAATACCAATCCCTACTTACCTTTCTGTGACACCTCCCCCTTTTAAACTGACATTCAAAGTAATTTAACCCACCCTTCTGTTTTTTCCTATAAGCAATAAATTCAGGGCATCAATCTTCTCTTACTCGGCCAAATAATGATCGTATAGTGAAAATCGTATAGCAGAATATATTTACCAAACCTAATATTGAATTAATTAGGATAAATAACACTCCTTTAATTAGATGAAGCCAAATAAATTAAAATAAATATAAGAAAAACAATGAAAAAGTCACCCAATTGATACAGTAAAAGTTGAAGGACGAAAACATGAATGGAATGCAGGACTACTGGAGAAACTCGAATGAAATACAGAGGAAACAAAGAAGAAACGAAGATCTAGTGAAGAAATGTTACACAGACACAGGGAGGCACACAGTTACAGATGAAGAAGGTCTATGATGGAAGTTCGACGATTCGTAACACGTAGATGACTAGAACGTTTTCGGGATTTTTTCCCATCTTCAGTATTAAAGTTTTTTGAATGAATGTAAGATATAATAATAAAAATAAAACAATGTAATGTAATACAATGTGTGATATGATTATTTTTATTGTTGTCATCAGTATTGTTAAGTGCAAGGGAAGTGATATTATATTTTTAGTAGTAATTTCCATTTATTATTAATTTCTATAGATGGTTTGGCTAAATTTATTTCATTCGAAATAATGTTGATGGTTTCTTTTATTAGTATTAGATTACATTGTTTTATTTTTATTATTATATCTTACATTCATTCAAAAAACTTTACTACTGAAGATAGGAAAAAATCCCGAAAACATTACAGTCATCTACGTGTTACGAATCGTCGAACTTCCATCATAGACTTTCTACATCTGTAACTGTGTGACTCCTTGTGTCCGTGTAACATTTCTTCAATAGATCTTCGTTTCTTCTGTGTTTCCTCTGTATTTCATCCGAGTTTCTCCACAAGTCCTGCATTCCATTCATGTTTTCGCCCTTCAACTTTTACTGTATCAATTGGGTGACTTTTTCATTGTTTTTCTTGTATTTATTTTATTTGGCTTCATTTAATTAAAGGAGTGTTATTTATCCTAATTAATATATTTATTACAACTCCTACGTTTATAATATGACTAATATTTAATTCTAAACGACCATGAACTTCTCCCTCTTAACTAAGTTACCTACTTATCTAGCAACCAGGATAAAACACAAGATAATGCACTGTTAATATAACATAAGCTGATTGTTTAATGAAACGAAATAAAGATATATCAATAATTATAATACCGATTACTACGAATTACAAATCAGATAAGATAATATATTTCCAATTGAGGTTATGCAATATGATCTAAAACAATCTCTCTTTATAAATTAAATTGTCACCATGAATTTTCTTATAATTCTAATTAAATCTATTCACTTAAGCA
>JAHWFO010027143.1:2825-37729 GCA_023313115.1 Rhysida immarginata
GCTAGTAAACCAATAACCATTATCATTATTTACACGTGATATTCACTCATGGCAGGTTATTACCAGTTGTTTGATATATTATATGCCATATCTTAGCATTAAAATTTCCAATGGTACCATATGGTATCATATGGCACCATTAGGGCACGTGCTATTAAACCAATAACCAATATCATTATTTTCTCGTGATATTCACTCATGGCACCTTGTTATGAGTCGTTTGATATATTACATGCCATATCTTAGCATTGAAAGTTCCAATGGTACCATACGGTTTCATAGGGCACCATTAGGGCACTTGCTACTAAACCAAAAACAATTATCATTATTTTCTCATGATATTCACTCATTACATGTTGTTACGAGTCGTTTGATACATTACATGCCATATCTTAGCATTGAAAGTTCCAATGGTTTCATAGGGCACCATTAGGGCACGTGCTACTAAACCAATAACAATTATCATTATTTTCTCATGATATTCACTCATTACATGTTGTTACGAGTCGTTTGATATATTACATGCCATGTGTTAGAATTGAAACTTCCAATGGTACTATATCATGCCATAGGGCACCATTAGGGCACGTGCTAGTAAACCAATAACCATTATCATTATTTTCTCGTGATATTCACTCATGTGAGGTTGTTACGAGTCGTTTGATATATTACATGCCATATCTTAGCATTGAAAGTTCCAAGGTTACCATATGGTTTCATAGGGCACCATTAGGGCACGTGCTAGTAAACCAATAACCATTATCATTATTTTCTCGTGATATTCACTCATGTCACGTTGTTACGAGTCGTTTGATATATTACATGCCATATCTTAGCATTGAAAGTTCCAAGGTTACCATATGGTATCATAGGGCACCATTAGGGCACGTGCTACTAAACCAATAACTATGATCATTATTTACACGTGAGACTCACTTATGGCACGTTATTACCAGTCGTTTGATATATTACATGCCATATCTTAGCATTGAAAGTTCCAATGGTACCACTTGGTACCATTAAAACACGTACTACTAAACGATTCAGACATCACTATATACCGTTATATTCATTCATGAGACATCCTTGCACGTACACGTGCCATTAGACCGATACTTGCTATCGCTAGTTACTCTTTTATATTCGTTCATGATATGTTGTGACAATTTGTTTGATATATTACATGCCATATCTTTTTATAGGAAATGTTTAAGAGGGTATCATAATGGTACCATTAAAGCACGTGCTATTAGAGCACGTACTTATTCCTGCTATCTCACGTTCGTACTTCTGCGTACTCTGTCCCATTTTAATTCGTTTTCAAGTTATCGTAATAAATGCTAAGCTCCCCAGGAATAAAATAATTCTCTTGATTTAGGGACCGAACTGCCCTTTTAATAATCGTCAAACACGTGCATCCTGCACGCACAGAACCGAACCCATGTTCTCAACACGCGTTTTACCAAATGCGAGTATAATTCTTTTCTTTCAGCAATTCAAGACATGATTGAATGAATTGTGAGATTGCAATACATGCAATTCAATACATGCAACGCAATGAATTGTGGGATTGTCTACAGACGGACGGACGGACGGACGGACGGACGGACAGCTGGACAAACCGATCACATAAGCACATTTCTATATATAGAAAATGTGCTAAAAAAAGCACCTTAAGGGACATTCAATCCCTGATGACGATCTAAAAGTTCATTCAATCCCTGCATGACGATGCATTGCACGTTGTGAAACACTCTGCTCAATATGGCTGGTGAGGTTTGCTGAATTTCAGTTGTGATTTCCTCCTTCAGCTCAGGCAAAGTGTGCGGATTGCTTGCATACATTTTACCTTTCAAGGCACCCCAACGGAAGAAATCGAGAGGTGTGTGGTCCGGCGAGCGTGCAGGTCAGATGCCACGCGAGATGATTCGTTCAGCAAAGACGTCCTGCAGAAAGTACGGGGTTGTGCATAACCTTTTGCTAGGAGGCTGCGACTTAAACCGCAGCGTTGTAGCACACTCTTATGACGCTTCGGCAGAGAGTAGTTCATTGTGCGTCTATTGGTATCAAACAAATATGGCTGGTTTAATAAATGACAGTGAAGAGCAGCGTTTCATGGATAGAGTTCGTGCAAATGCATATTGAGAGGCAATGGAAGCAGGTACGTCTTTTATTAATCGCAAATGGGTTGCGATCAAGTTAAACCGATCGGATAGATGGGTGACGGACAATTGGAAGAAAGGTTATGATAACTGCCATGCCGAATTTGCTGAGGGTAGGCCCGAGAAATTATCACAGGAAAGCAAAAACATCATTGCTAATAACCGTGGCAAAAGACGTCGCAGCTGTGTCAACGTTGCACAAGAAATTAAAGCCAAGCGTGGAAAAACAATTTCTCGTTCAACGGTTCAAAGACATCGTCAGCGTGCAAACATCAAGCCATTCCATGTTTTTCCGAAATCGATGAAGACCGCATTAAACATCGAAGACCGGCTCTGGTTTTGCGACTACCTGCAGGATTGGGTGGAAGACGACTTCATGCACCTTGCCCCGAGCGACGAGTTCTTTGTGTGGACTATGAGACGTCCGAAATACCAAAACGATAGGGTCTGAAGCTTATCGATTACAGATATTTCTGCCGATGAACACTATCAAGAGCTGTCCAAGAAGCCTGACTGCATTGGCATCTTCGTGTGTTTCACCATCAAGCGAATGATGTGGAGATTCAAGGAGCAGGGTGAGTCATGGAATGGTGATTATTTTCGGAATTTGCTAACAAATGATGTTTTTCCGTTTCTTCGAGATCCAAACAACACTATCGACCCGCATGAAGTTTGTTTTTTGCACGATAAGGCACCTTGCTTTAAGGCTAATGCAACACAGCAAATCCTAAGAGAAAGTGCTATCGATTTCTTCTCATCAAACGAATGGCCCGGTGCATCCCCTGACCTAAACGTTGCTGAACATTTTGGAGCCGTGTTAAAAGACGCAGTGGAATCTTTAATGATTCAAGAACGTGGTGAAAATCGGTATTTTCGAGACCTTCTAATGGGACACCTGACATCTGT
Source organism: Rhysida immarginata (assembly GCA_023313115.1). Classification (NCBI taxonomy): domain Eukaryota; kingdom Metazoa; phylum Arthropoda; class Chilopoda; order Scolopendromorpha; family Scolopendridae; genus Rhysida; species Rhysida immarginata. The sequence goes on from JAHWFO010027143.1 coordinate 5,894, forward strand.
GCTGAAGGACATGGAGTACGATACTGCTCTGTTTGAGACACTCCTCCGCTCCTACCCGAAACGGATGCGTGCTGTTCGAGAAATATTGATGTGATAAAAGCAGAAATAAACGTACTTTTTGATTATCAACCGCAGAACATTCCACTTAGTTTTGTTTATTTTCCAGACCCCTAGCAAAAGGTTATGCACAACCCTGTATATTGATGTGTGTGCTGTACACGTTTGCATGCACTACTGCACACTAACTTTTGAATCACCCTGTATAATGAAGCCTGTATTTACTTCAGCTGACTCTGCAATTATTCTCGTCCTTCAGGATAACTCAGAAGTGACTGACTCTGAGGAAATGTAAAGTATATATACTTTCTTTATTACAAAAAATTCGACATCATAATGCAAATTTATATTTTCTTACTAAATTATCTTCTTATTTAACAGGTGCTCCATACTTTTCTTTCTTCTGAAAAAAAATTTGAAGTTCTAAGAAACATATAATTATTATTGTAATGCTACTATTGATTTTATTTTTTCGTGAAATTATAATTAATAATACTATTTATATAAATAATAAAACGTAAATAAATGAATAGTCCCAAGGTTACACGCTTTCTCTTCCCTGTACGAGTAGTGAAGTCCCTACTACCTGACTCCCGCTGCTTGGAGCTCAAGCTTTAAAAATTAATATCTTCAAAACGGAGCAAAACACAGTTTTCAATTTTTTGTATTGTTTTTATGAAAGTATGTCTAAGATATTAATAATTTTTTAACGAAAAAAAATACCCATCTTTTGAGATAATTGCATAAATAAAATATTTTTATTAAATTCAAATATTTGCGCACGCGTAATATAATTTTAAAAACTTCATATGGAATCTACAGTTAAAGAGCTTTCATATGTCACCAATCACATCTTTCTAAGTGAAATACAACCGAAGTTACAGTACTTCATAGATAAGGCCACCACTCAAATTTCGCAAATTTTAAATGTCCGTAACTTCCATAAAAACGAAAAAAATACTAATATTTGGCATTCATTACCAACTCCCTAGGGCAATTGTGTATACCATATTTCATTAAAGTCTGAGAGGTCAGTGCCAATGCCTGCCTGAACTGACGTGGAATTACCCAAAGGTAAGATCATGCCATCAGGTGATTATTTATTTATATATTTTTGAGAGACTATTTTTGTTAACTATGACCACGTGCTTTCCATTCCAGTATCAAATGCAAATTGTGAAAGGATATTTTCATCTGTGACATTGATAAAAAATAAAAAACGCAATAGACTTTCTGCATAAGCCATGGCACCCCTTATAACAGTAAAGCAAGGCTTAAGTTCATGCACATCATTTACACTGAAATTTTATCACGTTTTAATAACGATATGTATCAAAATATTAGTGAAAATGAAACTTTTGAATGTGAGAATGCAAATATTTGGATTTATATATGAAACTTTGTTATTATTAAAAGTTTACGTTGTATGTAGTGGTTTATTTCTTTTGTGTTTGGCAATCACAGTTGTAATTTATGATAGGCTTATATGTAGCATGAGGCGTAGAATTATTGAAATGGGTTTGTAGCATAAAGTAGCATAATTGAGATGTCATTGTAGCATTTTCCGGTTTCAAAACCTGGCAACACTAGTGTAGTCCTGCTTCTTTGTAGTCGATTCATAGTTCTGATGATGAGATTAGACCTCGAAACGCGTTGACTTCGCAATAAACGCTACCATATTGCTATTCCTGGGCCATATTTTTAATGAGAGGAAAATCATTCCCTCATATTGTCCGCATATTCACTGAACCGGATATCTCTCCTCGGTGATCAATGAGTTTACGAATGCGCCCGAAGTGTTCCGTCCGATGTATGTTTTTCACTAAATTCCCGTTTGTTTTTACAGTGTGTTCGGCGACATTAAAAAAAATAAGGAAATTAGTTGGCTTGCGGCAAGTTATATTACAACATTGCTATAAATCAGAAAGTAATGGAAAAGTTAAAAGTTTATATTTCAGCGTTAAAAAAAAAAACATTTCTTTAAAAAACAATTATGATATACTCTACCCTAACAAAAGTCATGGGATACCATCACTTTAATAGAAACACTCAAAACATGTACATATTTTATTATCTTGTTGGTCCACTTTTGCTGTTATCACAGCTTCAATTCACACGTTTTTGATACGTTTCGACAGGTAATTTTCGCCATTCTGCTATTAGTGTCTTGGACAGTTCGGTCACGGATTTCGGGCGTCCGCACATGCGCGCAATCGACGTTCCAACACGTTCCACAGATGTTCGATAGAGTTCAGATCGGGGCTCTGAGCAGGCCAGTCAAGTTCTCGAACCCCCTTTTCATCAAACCATGTGCCTACAGCCCTTGCTTTATGGCTATGTGCGTTATCGTGCTGAAACAGAAAAGGGCCATTGCGAAAGCGCTGTTAGAGAAATAGGAGTGCTGCAATGTCCGAAATGTCTTGGTAAAATTCTGCGTTTAGATGTCCGTCCACAGAAACAATTGTACTCAACCCTTATGATGAAAAGCACCACCACACAACCAACGACCCTCCGTCGAACTTCACCGTGGGCACAACACAGCTTGGCAGATAACATTCGCCATACCCAAACCCGTCCATCCGATTGCCAGATGGTGTAGCGGGACTCATCACTCCATTCAACCATTCGCCATTGATCCAGAGTCCAATGTCGTCGTTCTTTGCACAATTGCAATCTCCTCGCTGCTTTGCTGATGCTGATGTGAGGTTTGTGAGCTGCCTCTCTGCCATAAAAACCTATTGCATGCAGTTCCCTGCGAACAGTCAGGGTGCTCACAGTTGTTCCCGTCGACTCTATGAAGGATCTTGTCAGTCCATCAAGCGATGTGCGGTTTGCTGTGACCACTTTACGAAGAGCTTTTTGGTCTCTGGCCGACATGATCTTGGGTCTTCCAGTCCTAGGCGGAACACTTGTGGCGCCTTTCTCTTTCCATGCCTGGGTGACGTTGTGAACGGTCGATTTCGGGATGTTGACATCTCTAAAATTTTGCTTGCGAGATAGCACCCAACAATTATACCTCTTTGGAAGTCTGAAAGCTCTTCTCTTTGAGACATTCTTACAGCATTCACGCAAGCATCATCTCATAATAGCATACTCTCTGTTATGTAGTGCTGGGAAGAATGCCAACAGTGAAATTGCAAAAGAATGTCCATTTTTCATGCAAATTAGGGTTGTCCCATGACTTTTGATAGAGTAATGTATTATTATATTAGCACATATAAGTTTGCATCCCTTCCCATATCCCGTTCGATTTTCAATTGAGATATCTGCTTAACTTCTTTCAATCTCCAAAGAAATATATTAGGACCGTGGAATTCTGTCCCATTTCATAGAATTATCTATTATCTTTCCATCTATCTTTTGTCGGCTGCTTTTGTTCAGCTCAACCAATGGGATTAATTTTAGCCATTTCCCCCGAGCTTTCCTTCCTTTTAGTAGCCTATTCTATTGTCTATTTATACGGAATTTCGCCGTTAAGAATGAGACATCAGCCTTCGAATACGCATTCGACATTTTCATCTCGGATGTCATTGCGGTTACCGTTTTCCCTTCACGTATACTTTTTTCTAATGTTTGAGTTTAGATGATAAGTAATGTAGTAATTAGATGTCTTTTATTCTTTGCATGTAATGATTGGTTTTTGTATTTTTGTTCTTAGTCTACCTTATATGGAAGTGCCTGCAAATATTCCTTCTTGTGCAACATCTTTGAATGCCAAAGAAGCCCAAGATAAATTTACTATAGCCGAAGATCTGTGTCAATGTCCCGAAATATGTAATCAAATGATTTTTCGAGAAAATATACAATGCACTATGTTTTTATCGGTTTCTTTGCCTGAACTATATGTAATAAGTAAACCTGCCGAAAATGTGATGATAATGAGAGAATCACATGCTTATTCATTTATGAAATTACTATGCGATATAGGTAATCTAATGGGAATAACTTCAGGTTTTTGTATATTATCCATTTTTCTTGAGTTTTTCGGATTTCATTGTTGTGCGTATAAAAATTCTTTTGAACCCAAGACTCCTTTAAAGTTTTGAAGTAAAATGATAGCGTTTAATTCGCAACATCTAAATCAGCTCATATCAGGTAATTTATTAAATGCATTTTGTTATTTCAATATTATGGTGAGTTATCAGTTTTGAGTAAGAAACGGAAAACTTTTCCGCTTTGGTTTCCAGTGTATCAAATTAATTATATTCATATTGTTTCTTACAAGCTATAATATGAAACAGTTAGCTTCTATATAACATTTCCCAGTTTTAAATAATTCTTTTGAAGCTTTCCAAAAATAAACATTGTAAATATTTAGAAAGGCACTAAACTGATTATCACCCGAATTTTTTTGCAACTTTAATATTAAATCAGTTTGAATATACAATTCAACCATCTGCAACAAGAAATCTAAAGTTCATTAATATTTTTTGACATCCTTGGTCGGGGATGAAATCACTCATCTTAAAGCATTCACTAGATTTATCTAGCTTCTACAAAATATTTCTTTCGCAGTTCTCGCATCCCACGTGTTTCGTTGTTCATTTACATTAATAGGGAACATCACGGAGTCATAATAAAATTCCTAACCGAAACTACTACATCTATAGGTAACATCTATATCCAACAAGAAATTAAGCCTCCCGAGGAAAGTAGCGAAAGCCCTCACTCAGTTCTTCTATTTTTATCCCTTCATCTGCATTTATTTAACCTCCCAATTTTTTTTTAATCTAAAAATTGATTTTCTAGAACTCAATATTTAGAAATTATTAATGAACCCTATCTTCTTTCCTTTCTTATCATTTTCGATCGAATGATATATTATACAAAATACACTATCTATCCATATAGATCTTAGACATTTTGTCGAACATCTAGAAAAATATTTGACGAATTATCTTGAAACTTCAGTGGTGTAAAGTGCATGTTACACCTCATTTATTTAAGCGAAGACAAATAGAGGTCTAGCAACAAAGTGAACCAAAAAATAATGTTTGGGATCAGCCTGTAAAAAATGATACTTGAAATGCTTTGTAGCTGTAGCATGCGATTATGAGGCTTCTTTTACATATCTCTATTCATTATGAGATCGCTGCTTCATCAGACTCATCATGTTCAACTCTTTACTATGTCTTGGGAATAAAAGCCGAAACTAGTCCTTCTTACCTTCAACTGTGTTTTATTGTAAAGCATCCATTCATTTCGTTGAGGTTGTGAAAACAGTCTTTTTTTATCTTATCGTCTTTTTACATCTTTCTTTAATAAGTTACAATCCAGTTTTATTGCATAAAAGGAAGATTCAAACTTAATCTATATACCAAGAAAGAATTCCTACTAATTAGGTTATACTATAACTTCATCCTAAATCAACATTTCCAAACATAAGGTAAAGACATTAATGGAAAGAATGGAAAGCTTCTGGACCTGGTTTAGAGAGAAGGATCAGGAATGTCACTCTCTTCGCCTCTTGCTACTTGGTCATCGCGCACACGGGACAGCAGGGCTGCCTCTAACTGTTCTATAGGTTTCAAAGTTATGTCAAGATTGTAGTATGAGTCTTAATTACCTTTATGATGGTTTGGAAAGAAGGAATTTCCGATCTGTGGGCTTTCATGTTGACTATCTTGTACTCTTTAGTATACTTGGAGACAGCTTTTGTCCGTGCAGCCCAGTTGCTAGAGGCGAAGAGCGTGATACTCGTGATTCCATATCGCGGAAGTTTTCCTTCCACTTTTTTCATTAATATCTGTATTCCATGATGAAAATTGAGAGATACAAGAAATTGATTAGGTTATCAGAAAGCAAACAATACTCATTGCCAATTTAAATAATGATATAATGATAGCAAACAATTATGGTAATCATTTGATCAATTATTTAACTTCATTGAGAGAGATTTCTGTTTCTTGAGTATTTTGATTATTCATAAGTTGTTTTTCGTTTTTATTTAATTTTTTTTTTTGTTATATTTACGTTATGGATTTAGGTGTATCCTTTAATGATATTTAATTTTCTTAAGCTAGTGCTAAAGATTCTTATTGCCATAAGTATGCTCTTTTTTAAAATGTGCCGTGCGTAGGGGTGGTATTATTCATTAATATCAAATTGCTCTTTATATTCTTTATATCGTACTTCGAAAGATGTTGTGGTAATTCGATAGAAACAATATTACAATTTTTACGTTTGCGTTCATACAATCTTTTTAAGTTATTAAATAATTACTCTAGTCCACATTTTACAATTTTTTTCTTATCTTAAAAAGAAACACGTTATTTTCAAATATGCCACAAAAATTTTCTAGCGCATACAGATTTTTTTGTTCTTCATTGAAATGTTTTAAAATTATTCAGATTTTGGAATCTGGATAATTCCTGATAATTTCTTGTGGCCTAAAATTTAGATATTTTAACATTGCAGCCGCTTCTCACACTCAAATCAATGTGCATAACTTGGAAAAGTTAAGTGATAGAAAATATCTAAAAGTAGATGCGACGTAAAAATTACTTTTAAGATCACTATCTGCGGCCTTGGATGAAACAAGTGTGTTGATAATTGACTATTGTAACTAATCTAATATCTATTGCTAACAATGACAAACAACTTAAAAAAATGTAACTTGATTTTACGAAAAGTATAATAAAAGTACATCAGATTTAATAAATTACAAAGGAACTTCATCAGATTTTGTATTGAAAGTAAAATAAACTGATATTCTCATCAGAAGTAACAGAAAAATGAAAAATTTCAACTTTAATATATTCAACAAAAGAAATGGTAAATAAGAAGCATTGTTACAAAATTATAGATAAAAATAAATGGTTATTAACAGAACATTGTTATGAAATCAAGGTTCTAAAATCTCCCTTTTATATCGAATAGAAAAGATTGTTTGATTTGTTTTTATAATAGCTTTCTATAATAAATCTTTTTTGCCAATGTTTCTGTTTCTGAAATTTTTATATTTTCCCAGTCAATATTATGATCCTTATCTTTCTTATGCATAAATAATTGATTATTTTGATTATATTTCTTTATTTGATACTAGCAGAGTTACCCGGCGTTAACCGGGATAATTACACTTGTTAGTAAAGAGAACAATCTCAAAAAATTATAACTCCTAATTGGTTAAATAATAACTCAATCAATATAGAAAATAGTCAAAATGTATTTTAAAGAAATGTTTGGATCTGATGTGCTACCAAATAAGCTAGGTGATAACCCCGGCGTGGCTCGGACTTTTTTTAAGATTAAAATTTTGAAATATCTTAAAAATAAACACATGAAAACGCTTAGAATTAATACAGTAAAAATTTCTAATGAAAATTCGAAATAAATTTTTTTTAAAGGCTCACAACGGATGAACCTCTCCAAGGATGACACGGCTAGTCTAAATAATTTCTTACTCACGTAATCTTACTTTCGATGCACACTCTATGTTGTTGATATTCCCTTTCTTTTCTCCATCTCTTGAAGCAAAATATGGCCATTAATCACTTTGTGTAGTCTAGCAGTCGCCGATTCTTCTATTTAATTGCTTACCATTTGCTGAATACAGCACGGAGCTAAAGGAATTCCTCCACTTTTTCTCAATAGTCTGCTAATTCTCCTTTATCTCCAGTTGCTGATCATTTTTAAAGATATTCAAGAAATTATGTATTAAGAACTCTCTTTTCTAAAAAAAGCCTAAATAACAGGAATTCTATGCAGTGTTACAATCTAAAACTTACCTTTATTGCACAAACTTTGCCTCGCATTGTTGGTCATAAGATATTTCTCATTAATATGCCTCGCCATGGCCATGAATATCGATTTTTTTTATCAATAATTATTATTTTTTTGAAATCTGAGATAGATAGTGACCTTCCTCTTGTTTTGAAGATCAAGTATGCAAAGTTTCATCAAGATGGGAATAAAACTGTATATTTGCATAGGAAACAAACAAACAAACCCACAAGCAAACATCCTTCTTTATATATATAGATAGCTAGATTTATGTCCATTAATCCTTTTTGTTACACTTCTTTTCGTAAGTCCAATATAATGATTATCGCATTCTTTACAAGGAATTTTATAGATAACATTGTTCTTTTTTTATAAGTTTATTATTTTCTTCTAATTTTCTATTTAATAGAACTTTACCAGTTGTTAATTTATTTTTAAAGGCAACTGTATATTATCTTTCTTTACCCGTTTTCTTATTTTTTTAAGGGTTCTATTCAATTTTGGGCTAAAATTAAAAGTTCTATAGTTTGTATTTTGATTTACAGTTATATTTTGGTTATTTTAGTTTATACAATTTTTCCAATAAAAATTCCATAAAGTTTTTACAATGCAATGAATTGGATAATTATCAATTAACATTTTTCTTAATTTTAGTAATTGTCATGTTACATTTTTATAGAGCAAGTTCTATATATTCTTTGTAAAAAATTAATAATAACATTAATTTTATAATGTATAGGATGAAAGGATCAAAAGTTTACCATGAAATTTCCTCTTGTTGGTTTTATATAAATATCAAAGGAGAATTTGGAATTATTTTCTATTTAAATTAGTAAATCTAAATATTGTATTTTATTATTTTCCATATTATTACTGGTAAACTTGAATTCAATTTTATTGCAAATGTTGCATTATTGACCTTTGCACTCACAATTGTTGGCATTTTAAATTTAAAGTTTGTGATGCCTGAAGATGGCTTGCGTAGCAAATATTATGTAAAACCTGTCTTGTTGCTTTAGTGAATAAAAAAAGTTATTTAAAATGATAATTTTTGAGAAAACATTATTCCAATGAAGACAGAATAATTGCTGGAATTCACGGGGTGCTATATCAGCAAACCTTCAGATGCTTTAAATAAACTATTCAAGAAGGCGTGTTCTCTAGCTTAAATTGACTTGTGCAACGAATATACAGGGTGTCCAAAAAGTCTGGTAACATAGCAGATATCTCAAAGCTGCCTGGTAGGCGAGATCTGATGTGTGCGATTTATGGGTATTAGGGGGTGGGGAATTCATTGCCGCACTCAAATTTCACCTGGATCCACAAATTTAAGGTGATCCATTTGCTAACTCGAAAACTATTAAAGATAGAGAAAATTTCCAATTGCTACCCTGTATAGCAACATCACATTAGTCTAAAAACAATTTCTAAACACACCCTTCCCCTTGAAAGTTTTTGAGAAAATGGGCGCGAAAGAGTCCGTCAAGAAAAGACAATTCTCAACCGTGTGCTTGCTTCACTGCAATTCAAATGTGTTACAAATCTCCGCCAACCTGGCCAGCTCAACCTGACCTTGAGTGATTCTTTCCCGCCAAATGGGAAATCATGATTAATCTTCCGGTGCATTTTCTTGGCTTGCTCCATAACAGAAAATCATGTCTACCATCTCATCTTGAGAAAATTGTGACATTCCATAAATAATTTTGAGTAATGTGCAGAAATCGATTTTGACATTTGCTCAAATGTGCCTTGCAGCTGTTGGTCAGCACATTGAAAACACTCTCGATTAGGAAGAAAAATCTTTCGCTAAGATTTGAACGAACCAAATAAATTTTATCAACATTTTCTACCTACAATGTCACCCAATCATTTAATGAGCCTTCCTAACGGTGTGCTTCACTGCAATTCAAATGTTTTAGAAATCTCCGCCAACCTGACCTTGTGACTCTTTCTCGCCCATTTTCTCATAATCTTTCAAAGGGAAAGGTGTGATTAAAAATTGTTTTGAGACGAATTAGGTGTTTTCGAGTTAGCAAATGGATGACCTTAAATTTGGGGGTCAAAGTCAAATTTGAGTGCGGCAATTAATTCCCCACCCCCCTATACCTATAAACCATACTCATCATATTTCGAATCAAAAGGAATATCTGCCATGTTACTAGACTTTTTGGACACCCTGTATAGAAATTAACATGTATCCTTCGAAGGATTATTAAAGAACACACTAGCGTGTGCTTTTTGATCTGAAGAGTCGATTGATGTATGCATTGTTATCGGTTATGTCTTAAACTGTCACCCGAGACAGACCTGCATCCCTTAGACGTCGCGTTTGGAAAGTTCTACACTGCTCAAGTGTTCCAAACACAAAAATCGTCCGAACATTTGTTAGGGACCTGCTTATCTTCATTACATCCCCAACTGGAGTAATGGCCTCAACATTACTGTGAAATCGCCTCCCAGGAAAAGTTTTCTTCGTTTTGCTAAGAAAAAAAAGTGCCTGCCTGGCCTTTGTTTAGGAAATCGCCTTATGCAAAGCGATTTAACAGCGATGATGAGGTCATTTCTTCTCTAAGGAGTGGTTTTCCGAGCAGAAGACGGGCTCTGCATTTACGATATTCACGGGTAGATGTGTATGACTTTGCAGGAAGTCTGTGTAGAGAAGGATTGGTGACCCACCAAATTTATTTGCCATACGATCATGCCTTCTATGCAAAGGTATAAACTTTATCCCTGCCCCACGTATAGATTCCTTTTGATTCGATTCCTCACAACCTCTTATTTTAAACTAACCCAATTTCTTGATATCGCGGCCCTCAAGTCTGTTGGATATCCAGTTTTTTAAAATATAGACAATACGCCCTTAGTTTGTAACATATCTTCTTCTACACTAACTCGAACGTCTGCGTCTCCAAGGTTCCATTCTGTTCCTCCTCCTTTTCAACTTATTTATAAATGATATTTCCCTGTCGCTGCCCCCTTTATCTTATGCCGACTCTTCCCTCTTTGCTACCCAGAACTCATTTAATATAGTATTGAAAAAACTTTTCACTTGGAACTTAGTCACCACTTACACGTAAATTTAGAGATGACTACTTACATAATTTTTCACCAAAGAAATAGAAAGTTTGATTTGAATACTTTTGTCGTTTTTTACAATTCTCACAAAATAGTCCATTTAAATCGTTCAAATACTTAGGCATCTACTTGTCTCATGACCTCCTGGGATACTCAAGTCAATGTTTTATTATCTACTCTAAACCAACGCTTAGGTCATTTTTCCCAAATGAATTTCCTTCGAAAAAAAATTTTGCTATTACTTTATTTCGCTCTAATCCAATCAAGGGGATCAACTACAAAATCAAATCTTTACGCCTGTACGGCATACAAAAAGGGTTCGTGAGGATTTTATTAAAATTAAAGAAATCAAACAATCTTTTTAATTCTGCCGGTTTAACTGTACCCTTTTAATTTAGCACTGTTCATTTACAAAACTGTTAATGATTGCCTATCCACATCCGTCTCCCAAGCCCTCTTTTAAAACTATAACAACTCCCTTTTATAAATTACGTAACAAGGACTCTTTACCAATCCCTATGATTAAACACTTTTACCAGCTTAAAAGGTTCTTACAGCTGATATTAGTCTATGATCCAGCTTAACACCTAAAATTCGATCTTCTCCAGCTCCATCCATTTTTAAATCCACACTGAGGAATTACTTACCTAACATTCCAAAATAAATCATTTTCATGTATGTTACCTTTGTTTTAATGTGTTACTTTAACGGTATTTATATAATTACTAATAGAGGACCCGGCGATGCCCGGGATATTTACACATATAGGTAAACAGAACAATTTCAAGAAGTTAAATTATAATTCCAACTTTGTTAAATAATAACTCAATCAATACAACACAGAGCGAAAGGACTACCCATTCTAAGAAATATCCGAAAACAGGAATTATAGGTGATATACCAGGATTTTATTTAACCCCTTGTTGAATTGCCTCAGATTAAAATGATATCTACCTTCATCACCAGGGAACATCACTGGATACTTTAGACCCAAATTTATACTACCCTTGATGACGAACCTCTTATACCATATTATTGTTTCCCATTTGTTTTCAAGAAATTGTTATGTACTAAGAATCTTTTCTAAGAAAAGCCTGAATAACATTGTTACAAATTGAAACTTCTCTATATTGCACAAACTTTGCCTTGCATTGTTGGTCATGAGTTATATATTGTTGATCCTTGCATATTGTTGGTGCATTGCAGGTTGACACCATTGTTGATACCTATTGTGGCACAAACTTTTCCTTGCATTGTTGGTCATGAGATATATATTGTTGGTCCGTGCAGAATGTTTGTGAATTGGTGTTGATACCATTTTTGATAAGCATTGTTGCATAAACTTTGCCTTGCATTGTTGGTTGGTTGGTTTGGTTTGTTTGGTATTAACGTCTTTTTCAACTGCCATGGTTATTTCAGGACGTCGTCATAGGGGCCGCAAATTATGCCTCGCAAGGGTTCTTTAACGTGCAGCCGGCAAACGACTACACGGGACCAACGGCTTTACTTCCCTTCTCAGGAAGTGCGTGATCTCAAGATTTTCCCCCTGAGTTGCATTGTTGGTCAAGAGATATTTCTCGTTAATATGCCTTGCCATAACCATGAATATCGATTTTTTATCAATAATTATTATTTGTTCGAAATGTGAGGTAGACAGTGATCTTCCTCATGCTTTAAAAATCAAGTATGCAAAATTTCATCAAGATCGGAATAAAACTGTAGATTTGTATAAAAAACAAACCAACAAATAAACCCACAAACATCCGTCTTCTTCTTCTATATATATAAAGAAGGATGTTTGTGGGTGGGTGGGTCTGTACGTTTTTTATACAAATCTACAGTTTTATTCCGATCTTGACTAACAATGAAAGGTAAAGTTTATGCAACAATAGGTACCAACAATGGTATAAACACGCAATGCAAAACACTCTGCACGGATCAACAATATATATCTCATGACCAACAATGCAAGAAAAAGTTTGTCTAACAATAGATATCAACAATGGTATCAACGCGCAATTCACCAATAACAATGAGCACAAAATGATGATGCAATGATAAAGGAATCCTTTCCAAGAATTATAACAATGAACATAAAATGATAATGCAATATGGTTAAGTTTCAATTTGTAACAGTGCATTGAATTCCTGTTATTCAGGCTTTTCTTAGAAAAGAGAGTTCTTAGTACTTAACAATTTCTTGAAAATCTTTAAAAATGATCAGTAACTGGAGATAATGGATAGATAGCAGACTATTGAGAAAGAGTGGAAAGACGGCAGAGGAAGCACTCCTTTAGTTCCGTGCTGTATTGAGCAAATGGGAAGCAAGTAACTAGAAGAATCAGCGACCGCTAGACTACACAAAGTGATGAAAGGCCAAGTTTTGCGTCAACACATCGACAGAAGAGTAAAATTGCAATAACATCGAGTGTACATCTGAAGTAAGATTACCTGAGTAAGAAATTATTGGAGAGTTCCATCCTTTAAAATTTTTTTTTCGAATTTAAATTTAGAATTTTTACTGTATTTATTCTAAGCATTTTCATGTGTTTATTTTTAAGATATTGCAAAATTTAATTTAATTTTTGAGATTGTTCGGTTTACCTACAAGTGTAATTATCCCGGGCAACGTCGAGTACCTTTGCTAGTCTTATACATAAAGGGTGGGTTTGTTTGTTTGTTTGTTTGTTTCTTATGAAAATCTACAGTTTTATTCCGATCTTGATGAAATTTTGCATACTTGACCTTCAAAGCATGAGGAAGGTTACTGTCTACCTCACATTTCGGAAAAATAATAATTATCGATAAAAAATCGATATTCATGGTTACGGAAGGGCATATTAATTAGAAATATCTCATGACCAACAATGCAAGGCAAGGTTTGTGCAACAATAGGTATCAACAATGGTGTCCACACGCAATTCACACTACGCTCGGACCAGCAACAGATATCTCATGACCAACAATGCAAGGCAAAGTTTATGCAACAATAGGCCCGTCGTGTGCGCATCAACAATAGTCTCAATGCGCAATTCACAATAACAATGAGCACAAAATTATTCAAAGAATTATAAACAATGAACATAAAATGAGGATGCAATGACAGAACATTCGTTTCAAAGAATTATTAGCAATGAACAGGAAATGGATATAATAGACGATATAGATAGGGCAGTCTCTCTCGATGAGGCAAAGGAGGTACACGTGTCTTCCTTCAGCTCCCTAACAAGCGTTCAGACGATTGCGAAAAGTATGTGTGTTTCTTTGTATATGTGTGTGTGTGTTTACCTGCAAGCGTAATTATCTTGGGCAACGCCGGGTCCTCTGATAGTTATATATATAGATAAAAGTCTTGCAGAGGTACCCGGCGTTGCCCGGGTCAATTACACTTGTAGGTAAACAGAACAATCTCAAAAAATAAAATTAAATTTCGCAATATCTTAAAAATAAACACATGAAAATGCTTAGAATTAATACAGTAAAAATTCTTAATGAAAATTCGGAAAAAAAATTTTAAAGGCTCACAATGGATGGACCTCTCCAATAATTTCTTACTAACGTAATCTTACTTCAGATGTACACTTGATGTTGTTGCAATTTCCACTCTTCTCTCGATGTGTTGAAGTAAAACTTGGCAATTCTTCACTTTGTGTAGTCTAGCGGTCGCCGATTCTTCTATTCACTTGCTTCCGATTTGCTCAATACAGCACGGAGCTAAAGGAGAGCTTCCTCTGTCGTCTTTCCACTCTTTGTGCTCATTGTTATTGGTGAATTGCGCGTTGATACCATTGTTAATGCGAACACGAAGGGCGTATTGTTGGACAAACATCCAGAAGCCAGATGGAACCTAATTACAGCCACCAAGATACAACATGGCTGGTCTTGTTCCACTCATACATGGACAGCAAGCCAAAAATTTGCTTCCTCGCTGGAGCTTTAGTGCCAAAATTTTCTAAGAATTCCATCCAACAATTTCCAGTCACCTAGCATTATTAATGAAAGACATTGTCAAATGCAACAAAAGAAATTCCAAAGATACCATGGTCTTTTAATCCTCAGGTCTGTGCTCGCGCAAATTCCATTGTTGGAGTCAACAATTGAACTGCTGTATTTACTGAAGAGTCAATTTTTACCAATGACGTATATTAAAGATAGACTCCGAATCCTATTGTTAACAGCGGCAAAAAGTGAAGTAAATTGAGCCATGACAGTTCTGGGCAGGAGTGAGCCGTGGAATAATTAGCTGTCTGGCTGCTTTGTTTGTGAAGATTTTGGGCATGAGGAATAATTAATTCAAAACCATTCCTCAAAGTTAAACTGCGTACAACTGTGCAAACAGACAAGAAAAAGGATCAGGAATTATTTTCCACAAAAATAAATCAAAAATACGTAACTAAAATGAAAATACGTTACTGAAAGACAATCGAAACGAAATTGAAATTGAAATTGAAACCATGATCGAAAAATTGTTTATAAAATATAATAAAATTCTACAAATACAAAGTAAACAAAAAGATAAACTTATCACTCCGTGATCGGCATGTGAAAGAATTATTAATCAGCTACTCTCGTGTTTAGCCATGTGTTTTGCATCATATTCACTCACTTTCAGCCATGACAGTTCTGGGCATGGTGCTTCAAGTTACAACAATAGGCTTCGGAGTCTATCTTTAATATACGTCATTGGTACAACCTAACAAAACTGTCAGCTAATGTTATAGCTGCCGCCACGTAAGTTGAAAGATCTTTTTGACATGCGCAGTAACTCTTCTCATCAATATGCTTTGTCTGGATTTTACCCATGATGCACATGTTCTACTATAGTAATGGTGGAGATATCGTTGAAACATGGAAAGCCTATTAAAAGTCATAATATAAAACAAATTGCCTTCGAATCGACTATTCTGCGTCATTTTTTAATTTATTAATTTGTTAATTTCATTTATCTATTTAAAAAAAAAACGAATATAGAAACTAAATATAAATACGAAAACAATATTTCGAAAACGAAAGCGGATGCTTTCATGCAATAACTAAGCGATTTAATTCCCGTTAACGTCTATTGGCTGGCGTTAGAAATGACGTCATCCTGTCGTTCAACTTATGTGGCGGCAGCTATAAGAATTTGTTGCAGAACACGTAATGAATTGTTTAAGCTTAAAATACATTAAGTTTGGGCTGTAGCCAAATTCAAGCAGTAGAGGGGGAAAAAATCGACTCTTCAGTAAATACAAAAGTTCAGTTGTTAGCACGGTCTAGAGATATTCATGGTCACCGAGCTTCGGCCATTTTCTATTGTTTCGAGAAGCTAAGGAAAACAGATCGCGCCACGTGCCGCATAGATCGCACTATAGCCGACCGCAACTTGCGATAGAGATTTTCATTGAAACTGAATACAAAAGTAAAGTTTCTGTCTGCCGATAGGGTGGCGCTGCAGGCGCAGTTCGGCAGATTGTACATGCAGTGCCAATTTTCAATAGAGTTCCCACCCTACCGGAAGTTAGAAACTTTAGCTTAATTTTAACAATGGAGCTCGATGACCATGAATATCTATAGACCGTGGTTGTTAGCCTCCAATAATGGAATTTGCGCGAGTGCACAGACCAGAGGATTAAAAGACCATGCATGTATCAATACAATCATATGTTTCTGATTTAAAATTCTGATCAACGTAACAAATAAATGCAATGCACACAACAAAAAGGAAAAAAATTAAAATAAAAAAATAAAAGGCATAAATCAGTGAGGAATAAACTAGACATCACAGCGTCAAGTAATTTAATTTAATCAATAACCTTCTTTGTTGAACTGTTGACAATACTAAAATCAATCTTTATTTTTACGTCAGTCATTGTTAATTTAAAGTCATAAAGCGGGTTTCACAAATTCCTTAAACCATTTCACAATTAATTCATACATGAACATGCGGACGAAATTCGTTGTGTTAAACCTGGGCGGCGGCAGCAGTGACTCAACCGCTCAGAAAAACTGAATAACATGTAAATTCTGGAAGGCAAAAACACGAACCATGCACAGACAGAATTAGGGGCAGTTTGAACCTCCACGTTGGCCGAGAATAGAATTAGCACAACAAGCGGGCGATTAATGGCAGACAACCAAGGAGTCGTAGTTGTGACTTGTATGACGTCATAACCACCGGACCCGAGGCTAACGAGAAAGACAGACTCCGGCACTGAAAAGTCACCTGACCAAGATAGGTTTATTAACAATTCAACCTTCATTGTTTCCAACAAAGGAAAAAATACTGATTATTAAAATACAAGATGGAAACAAAGAAAGTTACATTGTTAATAGACCTATCTCGGTCAGGTGACTTTTCAGTGCCGGAGCCTGTCTTTCTCGTTAGCCTCGCACCGGACAGTAGCAACGCCTCCTAAAGAAAAGGCCTGAGCGCGAAAACGCTAGACATTGTTACATCATCATCCGAAGATACGTTTAATCGCATTTCAGAGCTTATTATTGGTAGAAATGCGATTAAAACTACACTGGTGGACAAAAGTTTGGGAAGTCGTTGTTTTTTATCTAATTTCAACAGTAGAAACTCAATGTTTTATATGAGTTTATATGTAATAACAAACAATAACATGCAAGTGACAAAATAAAGAAAAGTATATTTGCTTATAGCTACAAGCATATTCCATGCATTACCCTGGTCAAAAGTTTGGAGTATCATCACAAAATAAAGCAAAACCAGAAAATAAATAGTAAATTAACAAGCAATCTGTGCTCCATTTGACTTAACTACGTCTAACAGCCGACCTGGAACTGATTTAAATAAACTAAGGATTACATTTGCATTAATTTTCTTCGCTGCATTCTGGATAGCTTTGATCAAAGCATCCCGACAATAATACTGCTGTTTAGCGTAAATCTCCTTGCTCATCAGGTGCCAAATGTTTTCAATTATGTTCAAGTCTGGACTCCAAGCCGGCCAGTCAAGAGTAGTGATGTTGTTTTCTTGAAAAAAACTTGGAAATGATTCGTGCTTTATGGATAGAGGCGTTGTCCTGTTTCCATATCCAGGGCTTTCTACGAAATCTTTGCTTCCACCATGGTATAAATACATCCTGAAGATCTTGCAAGTACTTGGCAGCAGTATAAGTGCCTTCAACCATCTGGATCTTTAGCTCTCCAGTGCTGCAGACTGCCCCCAATACCATCACACCTCCACCTCCCATTTGACGCTTCACACGTTTAGATTCAGACGTTTTTGTACCACGATGTTCCATATAACTGCATGTGTTGTCTGGCTCATCAAAACTAAAACGTTTATCATCGGAAAAAATGGCGGTTTCAAAGTTGATGCTCTCCCGATATGCTTCTCTGCAAATTGCAGCCTGGTTTGTTGTTGTACTTTTGTTAACGGAATTTTCTTCGCAATTACTTCGTAGGAGAAGTTCTGACGTTGAAGTTCTCGTCGTATAGTTCTCCTAGAAGCATCTAGTTGGAGCCAGAGTTGGATCCGAGAACTGTTGACCAGGTGGCCTGATGTAATTTCTGCTCTGCAGTAGCGTTTAATGCGCGATTTTTCCCTGCGACTTAGAGCAGAAGGGCGACCCATTTTCTTCCCCGTTTTTCTGTTCAAATTTTTGACAATCCGGACAACCGTGTTGTAGCCAACATGACACAGTTTAGCCACGACTTTAAAGTTCTTGTGCTCTTCGTACAGTGTCTTAATTTTTTCTCTTTCTCTCTCAGTCAACATTTTGAAGCTTCCTTTACCACCATCAATGGAAGGAAATCGAATAAAAAATTTTTATTATGATAGAATATCCAAATTTATCGCATATTCCAAACTTTTGACCAGGGGAGTTTAGGTAGTTTGCTTGTAAGTAACATGCAAATGAACTTTTCCTTCCTTTGTTCCTTGCATATAAATGTTTGTAAACTCATATAAAAAATTAAGTTTCTACTGTTGAAATTTCATGGAAAACAACGACTTCCCAATTTTTTGTCCACCAGTGTATCTTCGGATGATGATGACGTTTTCGTACTCAGGCCTTATCTTTAGGAGGCGTTGACAGTGGCCGACGAAAAAGACAGGCTGGGGCACTTAAAATCACATGACCAAAGTAGATCGAGCAACAATCCAACCTTCATTGTTTCTATCTTGCATTTCAACAATCAGCGTTGTTTCGTTTGTTGGAAACAATGAAGGTTTAATAACAATAAGCCCTGATAAAGATGAAGCGTTAAAATATGTTATAGTGAAACTCCATCTAACATACCCCTAACTGCGATTGGTCGGCCTTCTCTCCCTGCGTATGATTACATTGTTACTTGGTTTCTTGACAATCCACAACATAGAATCTTGAAAAATACCTACAAAAATATACTTTCAACGTTGAATGACGAACAGGATTAAAAATAATAATTTTGGACACTCAAAAGAATTCCGAAAAAATTTCTCTTCTATCCCCCATGATGCACAAGCAACATAATCAGCCATTTTTGTTGTGGCGAGTCTGATCTAATTGCAGTTCAGCAGTTGAAAAGGTGAATTTTTGTACTTACTTACTTTTCAAACCCGCTTATCTGTTTTGATAGAAATAAAGTTTAACTAGCTCATTATTATGTTTTATTAAATATGCATTTAGGGACCATTAAAATAGTTATGAATTGCATTTCTTTATAAAGAAAACAAAAGAACTAATTGCTCATTGCGCTTGCAGCACGATGTCGCTAGAGTAAGATACATTCTACCCAGGTACACATGTCTTCAACCCTGTCCATGAAACGAGTTTGGCACAGTTTTTCTCCCACGTGACAGAGGGCGCTGCGGTGCCATGTAGATAGAACTTACTGTGTATTTACATTGGGGAGTATGCTATTTTAATGTTTTACTCTTGTATTTTCTTTATTATTTTTTTTTATTTTACTGCATTTTTTAAATAAGTGGTGTCGAAACATATATACAAAATCAAGTGACAATTCAAACATTTTATTTTCTATAATTTTGACAATTTTCGGTGGCTTTTTTTGTTTTTCAATGTGTTTGTTTCCTCTGTTTATAGATCTAATATAAAAAATGCATTCTTATGGTAACGTAGAATTTTGTCACAAATTTTAAGATGTCAATTTGGTGGGTGTTGCATCCAATAGGGAATTTGGAAACCTTATTATTGATTTCTTCCAAAACGAGCAACACCAAATCCCCATAAATTGGGCTGCACTTCAAAACATTCCCCATGCTTCTTTCTATTGCTAGTAATTGATGATACAGCAATAGTACATGATTTTTGGCTCTAAAAGTGAACCAAACAATGAAGAAATACACGTGTTGAAGTGGAAATATCTCACGTCGTGCTACAGTAGCGCCCTCAAGCGTAGATCAGAAAAAATTGCCTCGCCTTGGCAGGAACTTTTTTTCTGGTACCTGGGTAGAATGTATCTTAGCTAGAGTGCCTTTATAACCAAAGGTGTCGCGTTGTGATTAGGCTTTCGACCAATCGCAGTTAGGGAGAGGATAGTTGGAGTTTTACTATAGCCATGGTTATTAGAAGTTAGGTTAGGTTATTACCTTCTAATAACCATGCTATAGCTCATTTAATCATTTACGTTTTGCTTAATTGGGACAATTATTTCAATTAATGTTTACGAAGCAACAAGCAGACAAAAAATGATATTGGGATAAGTTTAAAATATATTTCTTTTAAATAAACATTTTTAAATGATTTGGAATTGTAACTTCTTTTTATTTAATTTTTTTTTATTTTTTTATTTTATCTGAAAAAATCATTATTTTATAGAAGATATACATAATGAGTGAAAATATAAAGGTTTAATTAACCCCGTTTAGTCATTTTTTTTCAACTAAAATAACAACAGAACTTTATTTGTAAAACACACTTAAATGACATAAAATTCATCCTTAAAAGAATTAAAAATTTTAACAAGAATATGGAAGATAAATGATACATTCCATTTACTTTTAGCCGGCAAGGCGGCCGAGAAGACTAGGCATAGGCTTTCTAGTTCTCGAGTTCATCTGATCGTGGGTTCGAATCCCGACGTGGGCAAGGATGTTTGTTTGTCCCGGGCTACGTACAGACACAGATTATTACCGAGTAGACAGATACGACATTAGAGGATGTGAGCGGTTGCGCCCGGTATACCAGCGATCCTGGTGAAAAAGAGGGGAACTATGATTCGTTATAATGGAAATGCCATGGGAACTACGTTTCGTCTGCTTTCCCGTTTTTTGTTTTTTTTTGTCAAAATTTTTACATTTTTCGCTTGCACATCTGTCAATAGTTTTAAATAAAATGCTTTTTTTTAATATAACATATTTTCTCTATATTTTAGTTTTTTTTCTGTATTTTATCAATGAAATATGAATGACATGTGAATGAAATATTAAGTCAAGATTGATTAAAATACATGGCAAAGGTTTAACATACATTCTACTTATCATTTTTTTTTACTATCATTTCGTTTTTTCCGATTAATTTTGAAACTCAAATACACTGTTTCTCCATTGCAGAGTACACATTGTCAGGTAATTCCCCTCTTTTTCACTTGAGGGCGCGACCGTTCATCCATTGTTAAAAAGCGCACCCAATTATCCATTGTTAAAAAGGGCTTATGTCGCATCTGTCTACTCGGTAATCTGTGGTATAGATATAACTTGTGTAAAAGTGCAAAATGACCTTATTAGTCGACGCCAAAAATTCTAATAAACCAACCAACCATTTAGTTTTAAAACTATCTTCATAAATTGTTTTGCAATAAATGGATAATCATTTGCAGTCAAAAATTCTATCAACTTAGAAAATTTATGCATTGAGAGGAAAACTTCGTATCAAATTTTAAACAAGGACAAATTAATTGCAAGGATAATCGGTTAAGAACAATGGAGGGGACATTTTCTTTCTATGATGAACTTGAGGGAAAAATGAAGATATAATGAAAAAATATAATAACGATTCTTATGAAAGTGATGTGCATAAATCATATGTAAAAACAGTTTATATCTCCCCATCTAGCTCCGAACCCAATGGGCAACAACACTAAATAATGAAGTAGGACCTGCTTATAAAAGCTACATTACGACATTCAACCAGCTATGTCAAAAATGTGAAAATATGAAGAGAACAAGCAGACTGATTGTCGCACGGACAGATAGACAGAAGGACGGACAAACAGACATGTGAAACCAATAAGTGCTCTGCTACTTAATAATGATCAAAAAGGTTCTAAATGGTTTGTTTACCTAAAGTACGTACATTCTGTAAACCATCCTGCAGACAGGTGAATAATAAACATCCTGCATGGATATAAGTTTACAAACTTTGGGACGGGTTCATCACACCAAAACAAGAAACATACTCCATCCGAAAAGCCTTAGATTTTGAGGTATTAATGAAACAAACATTAATTCGAAGAAAAATTAATCCCTTGAGGGTGTAGGAAAGTAGGGGAAACCCTGAGACCATCTATTTTCACCTCTTTATCTGCACTTTTTTACCCCCCCCCCCCTTGGGGGTGATGAGGAATGGGAGTTTCCTGAACGTTATTTAGAAAATGTAAAAGAACTCTATTTTCTTTCGTTTCTGATCATTTAAGATCGAATGACATATTAAACGAAGTAAAGACCAAATGACTGCCACACCCACAACTTCGACCCCACTGGAACATTTTGGCCGAAACTTCATAGTAATGTAGATCTTGCCTGGAGGAATGTGAGTACCGAATTTCACTCCTTTACATACCAAAATACCAAATAGATCTTTTTTCCGCTCTATCTCCCACCCGCGTAACTCCGACCCCAGTTCACAAATCAAAACCAAACTAAATAGTTAAAGGATATACCTATGGTAAGCTACATTCCAAATCTCAAGCTTTTACGTCAAAAATGTAGAAAATATGAACGGGACAGATGGACAGACGAACTTTGTGAAACCAATACATAAGAGGAGGGGCACGATGAGATGATGTTAAGAAACAATTTTTCGCTCTTCGAGCCTATATAGTTGGAAAAGTCATAAAACTGAAATTCGTTCGTGTAAAAATATATTAAATATATATTGCTCGATAATATTTGCCATCAGTCATGACATTGTATGGTACTCCAGTACTGTGTATGACATTTTTATGAAATAAAGCAATTTGTGTAGTGATATATTCGTCCACAAATAGTTTTTATTGCCATAATGGCAGCAACACATTAACAAATAATTACATGTAATAAAAAAGGATGACGACGATTTTTTTCAGGGGGAATATCCTGAGATCATGTATATTTAGTAAAATTTTTTATTTCCGTATTTTTTCTTGGAATCTGCGCGTTTTATTTTAGCTTTTTGTTGTCTATTTACTTTTCTGCTTTAGGCCTTTTCTTTGGTTAGCGATCGCGCTTTAACAATGTTTTCCCTTTTGGAATTGTTGTCTTATTTCCCCTCACGCGGCGTGCCGTATTCTCTTCCCATTAGCCGTTGGTCCCGTGTAGTCGTTTGCCGGCTGCACGTTAAAGAACACTTGCGAGGCAAAATTTGCGGCCCCTATAACGCCGTCCTGAAATGGCCATGGCAGTTGAAAAAGACGTTAATACCAAACAAACCAAACCAATCTCTTCGCATCCGCGCTACTAATACTTACTTCACATGGGATAATTGTGGCGGGGGCCAGCCGCGCTGGATCGAGCTCTAGTTAAGCTCACTCCAGCATGATTCTCCAGAAATCGCTTTTCACGCGTAAGAAATAAGCGCGGCTCTCGTTTCTCCGGAAGTAGTTGCTGAGCATGCTCTTTCCATCAGACGGCTTCCGGCTCAGACTACTTCTCTCCTCTAGTGTGCGAGTACCGAGATCGAGATGAACAGCAAACAGGAAGAATCGCTTTTTCTTTTACTCTGTTATATATCACTACGAAAAGGCTGGAGATGGCGAAATAATCAGTTATAGCGCTATCAACACAGCAAAGAATGGGCCAACGATATGAAATGAGTAGATCGCTCATGAGCTGCTTTCAGCGCCACCAACGCGTCCCCATTTGAAAGCCTGTCGGCCATTGCTTTGATGGCCAAAAATGGCTTCATCGTCTGTTTACCTTTGAAGTTTGCGTAGACTAACACAGTAAAACTCAATGCCGATTTCTTGTCCAGCATTAAATTGTAGTAATAGATATATTAAAGGTTCACCACTGACCTTTCACAGGTGGGTTTTTATCTTTCTGCGTCTTAGAATGTTTTTCTCATGTAAAAATCTTGGTCATCTTGTATATCGTGGTTGTTGATACATAAAAGATGTCGATATTCAACCATGTTACCGTCGTTTCAATGATACCAGAATGATTGTTTAAAGGTATTTATGAAATTATATACCGCATTTTTTAAAATGCATCTAAATTTGGGCGAGGTCGCTTAAGAAATTTCAGATTGTAAAAAAAACAAACCACCATGTTGGTGGGGGGGGGGGTGCTTTCTCAGCTGGCGAGAAAGCGGATATATAGTAATGGCGCTTTGGCTGGCGATGTTGTTCTGCCATAATTCTGCCAACCACTATAATGGCGCCTACACTAACAATAGAGATTAGTTCCACTTTTCGCCGCCTTCAAATTGCCCCAAAAATGGCGGCCACATAAGCGATCTACTCATTTCATATCGTTGGAATGGGTAAGATACATTCTACCCATGGGTAGAATGTATCTTAGAATGGGCCATGCTTTCAGCCATGTTTCGCATTGCATTGTGGTATAGCTGGCCCGGGCCAGACGCCTTGGCACGGTTATGATAGCGTGCCGTGCTGGCTCACTTTCGAAGGATGTGGCGCGGTCCAGCTCGCATTGGCTCAGTTTGCATTCAGATGTAATAAAACAAAATAACCGGGTCAGCACGGGCTGGCTCGGTTTGAATTATTCCATCTGAAATAAGTATTAGTTGCACTCGCGACTCAGACCTTTGCTGCTCGAAAAAATAATTTTTCCCTGGCAGTCTGGTCGGCGGTCGGACTTGGGACTGCCAGGGAAATACTATCTTCATAAAAGTATCATGCACCTATACATTTGATTGTTTCTCTTATTTCATAGTCGAAAAGTTTAATCTGTCTTGCCATTTGAGTAGTTATGCGGAGCTCTGTTGTTAGTCCCGGACGTTCGTCCTTACATGTCGGGATGAGTTTCCCTGAGCCTCCCATCTGATTAGGTCGTAGGTGATATAGCTAGTATAGGTCTCTTTGAACTTTTGCTTCGTGTTATTTTTCGGATGCCGCCTTCCAGTATGTGGTCGTCGCCCCGTATGCTCGGCTTCGCCGGCATTGCGTCACCTTCAGCTTAGAAATCTTCTTTTCCGCTGTGATCAGCCACCTTTACCTTCGCCGCATACACCGTCCGCCGTATGTTTGGCTGTAGCCGAAGTGTAACATCCCCTGTTGACATTTCTGCTGATTTGCGCCTTCGGATTGGAGTTTTGGAACCAACGTCTGTGTCGTTTGGTATGACTTTTTCCTTACTAAATTAATTAACAGTCTCGTATTTTATCTTTTAACCGTAGTATTATTATATTTACATTCATGTTATCATTCCCTTGCTTTGCCTCTGTGCTAAATTTCACACCTTCCTAGAGTGGTTCGGTGTTTAATTTACTTTTCCAGATTCCAGTTATTTGTGTTTCTCCGTTGGCTGCCCGAACTGTACTTAACCTTTTGTACTATGTGACCTTCCTGGCCTTTTTGAAGAATTTTGGCGTGCGTCATTGTGGTTTCTCGTCTCTGTTTCTACCATGGAGTTTGTTTTATCCTGTTATTTGAACTAAAAGTATTTCTCATTACTTTACTTCCAGGTAATGTCTGAATGCCCTTCTGTACTTTATTTCGAATCTCCTTCCCTGTAAATTGTATTTGATTATTTGTTGTCTCATCAATAAAGTAAGAGATTTATTTGGATTAATGGCGTCATTTTTAGGGGATTTAATTAGTAGCCTTTTAGGCAGTTTCTGGGTTTAAAGTCTGGTCTGAAATGGTTTTTCTGGGGGTGTAATATTTGTATGTAACAGCAGGCTGGTTCCGTGTAGTCGCTTGCCTACTGCACGTTAAAGAATCCCTGTGAGGCAAAATTTGCGGCGTCTATAACCTCGTCATGTTATTGAAGGGGAGGTTAATACCAACCAAACAAACAAACGAAATCGATGCTATGGTTAAACGGAATGCCTTTCAGTTAACTAACTGTTATACATGTGAAACGTTGAAAACAGACTAACCACAAATGTACATAGATCTTCATGGCAACACAGGCCCATCTGCTTGGTTATAAACTTCCAATAATGGTATGTACCTCAAACTGCAATGAACATAAACTTTTAATATTTCCTCAAAATCTAAGTATTTTCGGACACATGTTTATATTGACTATATTTTTTGCTTCAGTGTGAGTAAGGCCTGGTTCACAATGGCGTAAAACGCCACGTAAATACGTTGACGTAACGACGCCGGTGATGTCACTTCCGGTAAATAGCTTGGCGCCGCCCTTTAGCCGAAGTTAAATTTTGTTCAACTTTATATGTCGCCAAACATCCAGCCAATCAGGAGACCGATTGGACCGCCATCAAGATGGCCGACAAAAGAGTGATGTTCAACAGTGAATGCTTTGTAGAAACGGTGAGGAAGTTTAGCTTCCTGTATGATATAAAAAGTCCAGACTAGATTTTGTGATAAAGCTCGATACTCTTGGTATCCATGTTGAAGCTATTTCCAATTATGCCATGCTCCAAACCAATAGTAAAACGACATCATATATTACGCCGCGTCATACGCTTTCAGTTTGAGCAGCTGAACGTTGACGTTTTTTCTGTGACGTATTTACGTAGGCGTAATTACTTGGCGTTTTACGCCCGTGTGACCAAGGCCTAACCCGTCCTCAAAGTTTGTAAGCGTATTTTTGATACACCCTGCATATGAAATATAAAAGCGAATTGAACACGCCTTGCAAACAGGCTAACCGTACACATTCTGTGTATCCATGAAATGCATGGCATGAAGCTTGATGGCGTTGTCAAATTGAGCACTGAGCGAACCCCCCAACCTCACTCATCGCTCGTACTCAATTGTTACAAAAGAGGAGCGACCGCTCATGCTAAATCGTTGAAGAACGCATACTGAATTAGAGGACGCTCTTACTTACGCTCATGCTCTTGCTCACACTTTTATAACTGCTCTTGCTTATCTTTTACATTGTTAGAGCAAGAGTGTGGGCATGAGCTCTCATTCGGAATACGGGCCTAAAATTATTTTATCTCCAATGTTAATCTCTTTTTTATCCTCAATCTACACTACCTGATCAAAGGAGTTGGGACACCCCAGTGAACACTTACGGTAATTGTGGGACTGGACTGGACCCGCTCTTCAAGGTGGACGGAAACCTCAATGCTGATGGCTACAGGACCATTCTGGATAACGGGGCACTTCCAGCGCTGTGGGAACACTTCGGTGACGGGCCGTTATTCTTCCAGTACGACAATGCGCCTTGCCCCAAAGCAAGATCCATATCTGACTGGTTTGACGAGATACGGGTTGAAGAACTGGATTGGCCCGCCCAAAGTCCTGAACTCAGCCCCATCTTTGGGACGAAGTGGAACGACGTGTGAGATCCAGGATGGTTCGCTCTACATCTGTCCAGGAACTGACCATTGCACTCCTCGAGGAATGGAGGTCAGTACCTGTGGACACATACCGTAAACTTGTGGACTGTAGGCCATGTAGGGTGGAGGCAGTGATAGCAGCTCGGGGTGGTCCTACACACTACTGATTGAAGCTTTTTGAGGCTTTACGGTAGAGCAACAGGTGTCCCAACTCCTTTGATCATGTAGTGTATATCCCCACTTTGCATTTTTTACTTTTAACTCCACATTTTGTGATCACTTTTATCTTCCACTATTACACCTACATCTTATCCCGCCGCTTTTTAACTCTTAATTTTTATTCTTCACATTTAAGGAAACTGACCCCTTAAAAGTGGAATAAAAGTAGGGGATAAAGTGTGGTGTAATAAAGGGGGCTCAAATAAGAGCATAAAAAGTGGAGGTAGGCATTGGGGATTTATAAAAAGGGATAAAAAGTATCCATCCAGCCGCCTTCTTTATTCACAAGCCGCACTTTTAATTAAACAAAATGCATTTCTTAATTTTGAAAAATCCAATAAAGCATTCGCAAGAAACTGTATTTCACCTATCTTTGCAGTTGAATTTATATTTCTTTAGCAGCATTTTATATTTTGCAAAATACATTTTAGTTCTGTAAAATATTCTTTTATTTCTGCAAAATACCATTTTGTTTCGACAAAATGCATTTTTAATTCTACCAATTCATTTTTTATTTTGAAAAATGCATTTTAACATTCGCAAAATAGCAAATTATCGTTCAAAATAATTCATTATTACATGTTTCTAAACAGGAAGCGTGATGAAAGTCCAGGAAACTTATTACTATAGCAGATGAACTGTTATCATGGAATCAAACGTCTTTATCCGATACTCTTGCCAGGATTGCTATTCAAGACCGACAGCTCTTCGCTCCATGTCTTTGCGCATGCTACTACTCAACGCTCAAAAGATTCAACAATAGTCTTGAGCAAGAGCAAGAGTATGAGCATTAGTAAGCATAATGAATAAGCACAGGAGCAGACGCTCTTACTGTTGCTCTTGCTTACACTCATGGAAGTAAGAGCAAGAGTGTGAGCAAGAGCGCTCATTCTAAATAGGGCAATAGAATTCGAACAGCGAGTTATGCCATCAAAAACTGATAGTTACTGGTAGAGCTACAAACATTACATCTCGAGGCTAACGAGAATTACAGGCTCGGGCACTGAAAATCACCTGATCAAAATAGGTCTAGCAACAATCCAACCTTCATTTTTTCCAACAAAGATTGTTAAAATACAAGATGAAAATAATGAAAGTTACATTGTTAATAGACCTACCTTGGTCAGGTGAGTTTTCAGTGCCGGAGCCTGTCTTTCTCGTTAGCCTCGATTACAACTTTTCCGAAGTCAAATTCAGATATTCCGAAATTATGAAAGCATGCAAGAAGCGAGTCTTTAGTATTAAATAATATTGGCAGAACCAGAACCGGCGCTATTTCTAACGGAAAAGCAGGCTACTCCTAACGTCGTCCGGAGAGTTTGGGCCCTCGTAACCGCATGTAATCCACTAACAGTGTTACAGCGAAGCAAACCTCGCTGTAACAAAAGTAGAGATTGTTGGCAACAGAGGGCGCCAGTGGAAAACAAGAATAGAGGGAAGGCGGGAGATTCAAGTGGCAAAAACGGAAGAGCATCGTTGGGAAAAAGAGCGGAAGGTGATGTGGCACGTGGGCTCGAGAGCAGAGGGTCTAGGACGAGAAGGTGGACAGTGACAGGGGACTCGAGTGGAAGAGCGAGTGAAGGGAACTCCTTATCGAGAATTGCTGCATGTCGTATTCTAGAGCGACTAGAACCAGGAATAGCACGGCAGCACGGAATGTAGCCACGTTTGTACATGGAAAACGTGAGCTCAAGACGGAAAACGCCCGACTACGCCGTCATGACCACGAGGAAAGCCTCCTGAACGAGAGACAAGAGGTTCCGCCTCAGCCTGCGTTGGCAGCCCGCTTGAATTTCTTAACTAGGATGGAAATTCACTATTGGAAGGAGAATTTCATCAAAGAAGAAGCCTCACGAGTGGTCGTTATTCAACGTGAGAGTTGGATTGGAGCCTTCCCACGAGGACTGAGCGCATTCACGAAAGATAGGATCGGCTATCTGCGAATGGGTAACTAAGGAAGTCTTGAGTGAAATTGTGAGTACTGAATTATTTTGTTATCTGGCAGTTTGTGCTAAGCCACGTGAATTAAAGTGTTCCATGCGAATGGAAATCTCGAGTTAGCAGTTTAGTGAACATAGGTGTGATTCAAGGCGGAATAATAGTTACACCTTATCAAGTGGTTTCTACGGAGGCCGTTAATATTAACCTTGCCACTTAAAATTTGATTTAGGTGTATGTATGCGCATTAATGTGTTGTTACTAGTTTGTGTTTTAGGCTTATATGCAAGTAAATGTAAAAAGGGTTACGGCCGTTTACAAGACCCGTATATTGGGTTAGTGATTTAATAAAATATTGAATTCAAGCTTATCCAAAAATGTGTGTTGAAGCTAATAAAGAGTGGCTTATTTAATTTGGTCTAATTTTTATATTATTTAAGTGCACCAGTGTTACTTGTAATTATTCCAGTTATTTTTGGCTGAGATTTAACATTATGAACTGATGAACTTTTGAACTGCTACACTGCTTTTAAGTATTGATTTAATATTCACAGTTAGTATATAAAACGTTCATGTGATTTTGTTCATTGAAAAATATAAATGGCCTGGTTTAAATCTGAAGCGGTGGAATTGTGTAAAAATTTATCATTCATGCAAAGAGGTATTACCTGCTTTAATTTTCTGAAGTATATTTATTACTAAGTGTGGACTGTGGACTTTGCAAATTGATTCAATTCAATTCAAGCTCGAACTTTTGTATTCATCATTGTATATTTGTCTGTCCTAAGCTAAGGAGTTTTTGTTATGTCAACTGTATTACATATGTTTGTTTGACAGAACTGATATAGTTTTATTATAGAGTAATATTTATCTTTATTGTTGATTAGATGCCGCTTTAAGCTTAAGCAGTATTATTTGACTTTTAATATTCAAAGGATTTTTGATAGTTAAGTCAACCTATTTCTGAAATCGTTTATTTGTTTTTGATTTGACTTTTTCTATTTGTTGTTATTTATTTGTTTTTATTAAAATTTTGTTTTGGTTTGGTTCACTGACTAAAACTGTAGGTCTGTGTTATTACATTACTCTGCACCTTTTTATTTTTTCCACTGCGTTTAATTTTGGAACGTGACAAACAGGAGGGAGGGACATTTGTGTACACGGTAACACAATTATCTATCGTGATTTTATAACTGGAGAAGCGCAACAATAGCCATCTTCATAAGTTGTTGCCGCACCATGTTGAAGAGTGACAGGCCAACTGCCGTGAACTATGACCAACACTTGGCATATAAAAAGTGGAAGTACGTGAACACACAACATGAGGGGTATGCTTTTAAGCGACTGCAAAAAGAGGCGAGCCATTTTTTACCGAGCAAGGGGTTCTAAGGACTTCAGAAAATTTTACCCTGAATGCAATGAAACATTTTCAAAATCATCATTTCATTTGTTGAGTTGAGTCAAATGTTACAGTCAAAGCTATGTATTATCAGACAAATGTTCTAACCCCCATATTTATCTGTAACATTCCAGGTTTGTACTGTACAGAGGGAAACAAAGTACAGCTGCACAGCACCAAACCAAGACTTCCATTCACAATGCTGCTTCAGCTCGCCTGTTCCTGCAAAGCATGCAAAAAGATACGGGAATCCGACCCATATCATTCAGAGGACTTCTGTGGCTTTGGCCTACTTGAAGGAGCCCTCGGGAACCAAAACTTTTCTTTTAATGTTTAATTTCAAACAGTCAAATTCTTAGAATATCCATCCACCGAACTGTTTGCTTTAGTCTACAGTACTTTTTATGTAGTAAATTTTGTATAAGTTTGTTAATTTACAAGGAGCGTATTTATCTGTCCCTAAAGGACAAAGTGTCAATAATTGCGTGTTTTCAAAAGAAAATATGCACGATAGAATAACTTCAGCATTAATATGGTTATGTAAAACTCAGAATATTCAGAGAGAGAGAGAGAGAGGCCGTAATGAAAACCTGTGATGTTGGTGACTGAAATCTTAAAATTGTTATTTTTCATTACTTATGTGTAGTTCTTTAGGAGTACTGGAGTAATGAAGTAACGTGTTGGTTTTTGTTCAAGAAAGCGCTATTCCTGAGAAGTTGTCAGTAACCTCTGTCAAGGCTTCCAATGGATGGCTGGAATGTTTTCTTCGACGTCATCATATCTAGTGAAGCCAATGATGTGGAGTTGAAAGTTGTTGAATGCTGACAAAAAAAACCA
>JAHWFO010027143.1:46019-61891 GCA_023313115.1 Rhysida immarginata
TTAATAATCTTCATCAACGATTATTATTGTTCTTAAAGGTTAGAACAACATAAACTTAGGGGTGCGGGTCGCTACATGAAGATCTCTACTTCGGGTGGCATTTAAGAAGTATCAATTCATATACATGCTAACATGATGTAACTTCTCAAAAAGTGCACATTATTCGGTGATATTATTTCCATTAATAAAATTACAGATTGTAAAATGAAACAGTAAAACCTGTATTCAGAATGAGCGTATGCTTAAGACCATAGTTGAATACAAATTCTATATTACTAAATTTCTACTCAACAATGGTTTGAGTAACAGCATTGGTGCTCATTCTGAATACGATTTTAATATTTTGACGTTATTAATCTCATTTATAACCATACAGGATAAAGCTTGAATACATAACTTTTGAAATGAGCATAAAACTTAATGACACATGCTTACCTTAAACAGACTTACCTAAATTGTTGTTGAAAATAATGTCAGTTTCACAAAGTGACCATTGCTTTCCACGTCTGTCGCTTCGGAATCTGGCCTCCCTGTGTGGAAGTAATCACAGACAAGATTGTCACATGGTCACATGGTATTGTCGTACTACCTTTCCTTCTTATACCGTGACCAGCACTTATCGTGGACATTAACAATACAATCAGAGAAAAACATTTTCATGAAAGTGTCACGTACTAGAGAGTCTATGCAGTGGAAATTGGGCTTAAATTTACACGAGACACAGGGAACATGCACTTTGATAATAAATTTAATCTTTATTCGTATGTAAAAAATTATAGCATAAAAAACAAAGCTAGAAGCTCTTGCTCCCTTGATTTCCGCTAACACGCAGAAAATCAGAGAAAGAATTTAACAAATATATTCAAAGAAATTTTCGACAATTGTCGATTTCAAAGAAAGAAATGCACCTTTTAAGAAAGTGGCAGTAAGGTTAATAAATAATAGAGCCTAGTATGAGCATTCACAAATTAACTAGTTGCGCCAAACAATAAGATTCAAGTTCCAAAATTACGTTCACAAATTTGCAACGAGCCTGAAGACTTGTGCCTATCCGTCATCTTAAGTCCTTAATGGGAATTGAAGGGAAAAAGAAAAACATACCGCTAAACTTGGACGGCGATGACGCTAAGCGTTTACATCCCAGAGCGATTCTACAGAAAAACTGTCATGAGAAACCAAAAAATTACACAACTAGAGACAGCCTGAATATTTCTTAAGCCCAAAATTGATTTACAAATTTCTTTGGGGCCAGTACATTAAAAGTTTAATTAGAAGGCATCTAGCAAGGATAGGAAAATTCCACTCACAAAAATTCTTAAGACGCAAAGGTTAATGTTTGACTGAGCAGTTAAATTTTTGAAATTAACACCTAGCGCGAGCGGGGATTTTCGAAAATGATGCCTAGCGCCATTAATGAGATATGAGTGATATAGTGCCAAATTAATGGATAAAGTCAGTGAATTGGGTTACCTGTCGTATGATTCTCCTGTAAGTATCCGGAAATCGTCCAGGGGAATATGCACACAATTCGTTCCTCTACGGAGAAACGAGCTGCTCTGCGTGGCAACGCCACACTTTCACATCCGTTACTACCTCTGAGAAGACGTTGTTTCTGATGGCTACGACTCCGGCGTGAAGAAAATTTGCCGACGAGGTCAAAGACCTCTTTCTATTCTCGAGATCCTATTCCGAATAGTTTCCTTCGGCGAAAAATACGGAGACATTGTGGGCTCCGTTTGAAGACGAAAGTCCTGTGTCAAATACATCCTCATGATGATTAGCAATGGAAACTTGGAAGAGGATGATTAGCAATGGAAACTTGCATCGTACATATGCTCACACACTCATTGCAATCCTCAGTTTTCACGACTTGCTCCCTTCTTGCTCCGAGGTTCTCATCTCTTCCCTGGCTTGTAGCCGTTTTTGAAGAACAATCGTTTGCACAGGCGTCATAGTTAAAAAATCCAGAAACCACTTTTCAGGCGTCCTTTCTGTCTCGCTCCCCATCACTCTCTCCTCGATTCCAATCTCCCGCTCCAACAAATGCTCTTAGCGCTAATTTCTGCGCCGTCTAAGTTTCTTCCGCCTACGCACCTCGTTAGAAGAGATCATCTCCTTTATCTCTTCGACTTTACGCTTATTAATGCCAAAGGATGTTGCCACACATACAATAGTCATACAAGGACTCTATTGTTAAAATCACAGTTAAAGTCATTAATGCGCTCAACGGAACTTCTTTCCTCCACCACTACAAAAAACAATAAGGATTGGAAGTAGAAGCAGACGACAACTGAATGGATCCCCAAGTTTCTAAACAAACTTTTTTTGGAAAAATAGATTATTTAAATTAGCTAATTGTCGTCCATTAAGAAAATCTGAATAGTAATAATAACCGTTTTCCTAATTTATTATATTCTATTAATTAATTCGGTAATCTTCTAAATTTTCCACGGCTGACATGTGAAACGAAAGCAAGGCTATCGAATGATGCAATTCGTAGGTGAGGGAGTATGTATTGCTTGTACGTGCATCACACAAAAACCACAGGACGGATTTTGATGAAACTTTGTATGGTTATATATTATAGTCTGGGTCAACATTTAGAGTATACTTTTTATTCTGATCAATCACGAAGTTCCTGAGAATTATATTTTTCTCCTAACTTCTCTCTTTCTATATATCTTCTTTTAGTTGTTTGCCTAATTTTTATTTTTGATTATAGTCCAAGGCTTGGAGGATATACACAGTCGAGTCACATTATTATGACCACCAACTAATATCCCAAATAAACGCCTTTAGTGGCACGGACAGCAGCTAGACGGCCTGGGAGTGAGTCAATAAAATTCTGGTAGGTTTCTACTAGTAGCTGTTTGCCGGCCAGGTGGCCGAGAGAGTTAGGGCGTAGGCTTTCTAGTTCTCGAGTTCGCTTGGTCGTGGGTTCGAATCCCGCCATGGGCATGGATGTTTGTGTTTGTCCCGGGCTGCGTACAGATATAACTTGTGTAAAAGGCACAAAATGACCTAAGTAGTCGACGCCAAATTTCTAATAAACCAACCAACCTAGTAGCTGTTTCCATGTAGACTGTAAAGCATCCGATAGCTGCTGAAGGGTAAGCAGTGATTGTTCCATAGCATGCACATGACGAACGAGGTGATCCCAAAGGTTCTCGATTGAGTTGAGGTCTGGGGAATTAGGGGGCCAGGGTAGTACTTGGACCTCTTGGTCGTATTCCTCAAACCACCCCTGAACAATTGCAGCCGTATGACAAGTTGCATTGTCTTGCTGGAACGTGCCGTATGATCTGCAATTATGGATAAATAACTGAATCAGTTGAGAGTGCCTTCCACAGGTAAGTGGGCCCAGACAATGCCATGAAAACACATATGATGCTGCCGCCACCAGCCTGGATTCGTCCAACAATGGTTGCAGGATGCTTGTTCTCGGAGGTTTCTCGCCTCACCTGCCAACGACCGTCACTTCTGTGGAGCGAAAATCGTGACTCATCGAAGAAAGCAACTTTTTTCCAGTCAGAAGTGGTACAGTTTCTGTACTGTTGGGCAAATTGAAGCCGTTTTTGGCGATGAATCTTCGTCCACATGGGTGCAGTGAACATCCATCTCCTGCAGAGGACCATTCGTAATAGGGTCTTCTGTGCTGTGATTTTAGAGACATATCTGGTATAGCACCCTCGTTGGTTTGAGCGGTAAGTTGGTCCACTGTAGCTCTTTGGTTGGCCTTCACAAACTTTCATAGCCAATGCTCACCTCTCTGATCAATGGCAGGTGGTGCTCTACAGTTCTCATACCATTTATTCTGAACGTTCCCATTTTTCCAATTATGGTACACTTCAACTACAGCACTACGAGAACAGTTCACAAACTGCGCGGTTTCCGAAATACTGCCACCCTTGGCCTGAAAGCCAATTATCATCCCCTTTTCCAGATCTGATAAATCACGTTTCTTACCCATTGCAGCAGTGAGTGATATGTTTTTAACATAGTGGAAACCTGCCTTATATAGTCACCTATCCAATTCCCAACACGCGACAAAGTTCCTTAGCTGCGCAACCCCGAAAACAAACGTAGGGGCTGGTCATAATAATGTGGCTTGACCCTGTAA
Organism: Rhysida immarginata; assembly: GCA_023313115.1. Taxonomy (NCBI): domain Eukaryota; kingdom Metazoa; phylum Arthropoda; class Chilopoda; order Scolopendromorpha; family Scolopendridae; genus Rhysida; species Rhysida immarginata. The sequence goes on from JAHWFO010027143.1 coordinate 50,140, forward strand.
AATTTACACAAATTTACGTATAAGTATACGCAAATACACTGTCTAGCCAAAAGTAATCGAACACGACTTTTAGACGTTTTGTTGAATATCTAGAAAAATACTTGACAAATTATCTTGAAATTTCAGGGGTGTTAAAAGGATGTTACACCTCACATATAGTTCAGGGAAGGTTTTCTCCCGAAGGCAAATAGGGGACCAGCAAAAAAGTGAACTAAAAAAAATAATGTTTGGAATCACCCTGTAAAATATAATGCTTGAAATGCATTGTAGCTGTAGCATATGCTTAAGAGGCTTTTTTTACTTTTCTCTGTTCATTTGTATGAGAATAGCTCGTATATTCATGGAGATATAAAAGTTTTTTTAAAAAAGGTCCAAATGTTTTCGTAAGTTTTTTGTTTATAACACGCAGGATTTTTAACCCCATGCAATGCCATTTACAGGAAACTTGACAAACTACAGTACAGACAACATTTTTGAGAGCAACTGAAATTCAACTCATTCTATCGACGATATCTTTCTCAATTTTCACGATATTGGGCTTTTTACAAGAGTAGCTAATACATTTGGCTAATAAATTATGCAAAAAACAATTTGGTAACGCATGCGCAGTTAAACATTATTTAGTAAAAATGCTTATATTTCATCAAATATTTAATATGTTTCTATTCTGATTGCAGGGTGTTGTCTGTACTCTAGTTTTTCAAGTTTCCTGTAAATAGCATTGCATTGGGTTGAAAATCCTGCTTGTTATAAACAAAAAACTTACAAAAACATTTCGACCTTTTTAAAGAAACCCTTATATCTCCATAAATATACTTGCTATTCTCATACAAATGAACACAGAAAAGTAAAACAAGCCTCTTAAGCATATGCTACAGCTACAATGCATTTCAAGCATTATTTTTTACAGGACGATTCCAAACATTATTTTTTTTGGTTCAGTTCTTTGCTAGTCCTCCATTTGCCTTCGGGAGAAAGCCTTCACTAAATATATGAGGTGTAACATCCTTTTTACACCCCTGAAATTTCAGGATAATTCGTCAAGTATTTTTCTAGATATTCGACAAAACGTTTAAAATCGAAAGTGTCTGATTACTTTTGGCTAGATAGTGTATATACATATTTACCAAATTTTGCACTTTCTAAACGCCCATATATACTTATCTACACAATTTACATTTGAATACCTACCTGTATACACGTGCAAATCTTTACAATCAAAGCTTGCTGGCACAGGATAAATACATGTACTTCATGTAAACAAATATCTTTTAAACATGCTTTTGTTAATATTTTTAGAGAATGTAAGAAAAGGATTATAGATTCAACTTTTAATGTAAAAATTCACCGTCATTTAACAGAATTGATGACGATAACGATCACTTAGGCGACAATACTAGGATCCCTAATCCTAAGATTGACCTGAGTGGGGCAACAGGAAAAAATAACCCTGGCAAAGTTTACTAAATCACATTACTATATCGAATGAATAGTGAACAGAGTTTCTGAAAAAATAATTTAAAATGAAAACAATTTATAAATGAAAAAGCAGCATGCGACAGTGTTCGGAACTACAGAGCAAATGTCAGCTAGTTAAATAAATGGGTAGAATTTTTATAGAAAAAATTAACACAAAAAATAGTATACAATTTTTTCTATAATCTTAATAAACGTATTTAAAAACCTTTATTTTCACCATTAAAAATTTTATATAGAGGATGTGGATTCTTTCTGTTCATTTTTATGAAAGTTCTAAGCCATTGCTAAATAGAAAATATCTATTTCTATTTACTAAAATGAAGTTCTTCTGAATTTGTACTACCTATTTCTCAGTAAAAACGCAACTTATTCTGTTAAGGTGCCATGTTACAGATTATAAATCCAGTTTCATTTTTTACGCTAACAATATTATACAGAAAGAGTGAAAATCCTTTATATGGTGATCATGAAGTCCTTTTGCCCGAAAGATTTTTGAATAACTCTGTGAACATTCTGAACACCACTCAACTCATCTGCTAAGCATAAGACAGATAACATTCCACAAAAATATCTTTAAGATTGTATATGACTATTCTGAATTATTCAAACTTTTTCCTATAAAAGCATTTTATGATTGTCCAATATTAGACGTATTTAAGATGAAACACGTAGTATAAAATACAGGCTAAAGTGCTGTGAGAGTAACTTCATTATGCTCGCTATGAGTATCATTTATATGGGTTCTATGCCTCATTATCTGAAAGGATTACTTAAGAGAATACCAGATGGATCTTGAACAGCTCGTGGCTATGCTAATTCAAGGAGAATCAAGATTTTTATTTTCTATCTGGTTGTTAAAAAATGAAAGAAATAAAAACAAAAAACGGATATAATATTCGGATATGCCATTCATTTATTGTTATCAAAATCACATCAACGCTGCGTAAATTACTGTATTTAATAAATTTTAATATATCTCCGAAGAAAATATATTTTCATTTTGAATTTAGCATTATCGAATGACGTGTTATCATCGCCTTATCACAACAAATTTTCAAAATTAATAACAAAAGGATATTGATTTCTTTGTATTATACATGTATTTCAAAAAAAATTCTTGTTTTAAAGATTTAGTCAGATATGATATCGACTTTACAGATATTTGATTACATATACAGAAAAGAAGTTTACTAAATAATAATCCGCACCTTTGTTTCGCTCAGTCCCAGTGTTGTGGCTATTTCGTTAACCTCGTATCCGTTCACATAAGGCGTCGTCTGAAAATGAGTTTCCAAAACCTTCAATTGAACAGCTGTAAACGGGATTCTTGGATTTCTTCCAAACTTTCTCTTTTTGTAAGATGCTGGCTTTCGACAAATATCTGAGAATATTTTTATTATTTTATATTTTTAATATATCCTGTTTTTTTTTATTAATTTAAAAAATTTAACTAACTTTCTTACTTGTTGATTTCGGAGGATCATAACGAGAATATTAAAACCAGTTCATCGACAAAAAATCCACATTAGGATCCATGATAGGAGTTTTTTTTTCTTTATCTTCATTTCTTTCCGAAACTGAAGTGGACTCGATGAAGCTGTCAGAGGATTTTGAGCAATCCATTTAAAGTATAGCTTAAAATAAAAAAAAATAATCGCTTAATAAATCTTCAAATAAGATTGAATAATTTCAAAGTACAGGCCTATAAAATACTTTTTCTTTTTAAATAAAATTTTAATTCATACCTTTGGTATAGAAAGGATCCGCACGTTTGAGTCCTCCAAAGAAGTGCGGAGTTTGAACACAGTAGAATGAGTGGTGATGGATGAATGAGGCGCAGGTTTTGTGATGAGCTCCCACTTGTATCCATTACTTGATCAGTGCTAGGATATGGCCAATGGACCATGAAAGCCATATTAAGCTCATAATCCTAATGATTTCGGAAGTTATCTTAAACAAACAAATAGACCTTCTCCCTTCACCTCTAGCTTCCTTTCAGAACAGTATGACAGGTCATCGTGTGCTGTTGTTCCCTATTTAATCGCTTGATTCCTTTTTATATCTTAGCCATTTTCTGTATATCTGAAAACAATATAACACACTTGCATATTTAGAGATTAACTGAGGATATAAGTACATTTATATTTGTTTGAAAGTGTGCTATTGTAACGTATAGATATATGATGTTTAATCGAATCAAAAATAATTAACCACATGATTTGCATAATTAAATAAACATGTGAAAGGAGAAAAGAGTAAAAATAATATATCTATAATTTTACCAAGTGTTTTAGGTTATTTTTGTCAGATACATAGATGCAATATTATTTTTAATAGCTCTCAAGAAGTCCGATAATTTTACAAGTACTTTACAATATAACGCAGCAATTTATGGCTCATTAAAGTTTAATTTTAAACCATGAAGTGTAAATTTTAATTAGAAGCTCTCTCAATTGAAAAATGGAAGGAAAAATTCTGCAATCCGGATTCGAACCAGGAACTCGACTTTCATGGCCGATTGGGCTATCGCAGACACCACGGACAGCCAAGCTGTCTCAAGGTGTCTTAAAGACAACCAAGTTGTCACGAGGTTCCTGGTTCGAATCCGGGTCGCAGAATTTTTCCTTCCATTTTTAAATTGAAAAATCATTACCTAAGCTTGGAGAGCATCTCCAGTTTATAATCATTATTAGTTAGAAAGCTCTCCATTTTAATTAAATATAGACGAAAATTATTTTCGAAATCTAATTCTCCAGTTAATCTAATTATCTCAGTTTTTCTAGTTCTCCTAGTTAATTTCACGTTTAAATTTTAATAGTTTCTGTTATCGACAGAATAAAAATATAATTCATTCGAATTATTAATTATATAATAAGCTTTCCCGAGCAATTTTCTGAAGAGCTTCAAAATTGATAATTTTGAGAATAATTAATTAAATAGAAGTGATTAAACTCTTAAAAACATTAAAAGCTGCGTAAAACTAAGTATATAATCATTTCCTTCATAATCTTAACAATAATAATTACGTGTCCCGTAACAATAACGGCAGTCTGATTCCTTGCACGCAGAGGTATGAATTTTAACTTACCATGAGCAATTGAGAAATCGAGCCTCGACAAAACGATCGTTAGCAAAGCTTAAAAGATAAATAGAAACTAACATTTTATTCATTGTTGACTTCTCGCTACAAATCAAGCCATTATATTGGTATTCTTAATGGTCACTGATAGAGCACGTGCCATAGACTTGAAGGGCTCTACGAAAGAGCCTGAAATGTTGATACAGCTCAGCTAAGACTTTGATAATCAAATTATCGAAAACCGAAGTACAGGGTGATTACAAAAGAACTTCACACTTTTAAAAATTTATTACATCAAAGCTATTCAGAATATAGACACACCACATACGGATTCTCAAAGAAAAACTCTTGAGGTTTATTATGACAGTTAAAATGTTCAATATGCCCCCCTGTAGTCGAATTCGTCCCAAACCCGCATTAACATGTCTCCATCAATCCCACGTATCGCTACCGTAATGCGTTCTTTCAGTTCGTCTAGATCACGGGGAAGGCGTAGGGTGAAGACCTTGTCCTTTACACACAACCATAAAAAGAAATCACAGCGGTGGATTGGTCGAGCAAACAATAACCTGGAACTTGCAAAGTCGCCACGGCGGAGTCCCGACCTCACACCTTGTGATTTCTTTTTATGGGGATGTGTAAAGGACAAGGTTTTCACCATACCCCTTCCCCGTGACCTAGACGAGCTGAAAGAACGCATTACGGTAGCGATACGTGGGATTGATGGAAACATGCTAATGCAGGTTTGGGACGAATTCAACTACAGGGGGGCATATTGAACATCTTTAACTGTGTCACAATAAACTTCAAGAGTTTTTCTTTAAGAAATCCGTATGTAGTGTGTCAATATTCTGAATAGCTTTGATGTAATAAATTTTTAAAAGCGTGAAGTTCTTTTGTGATCACCTTGTATATCAGTTTTCAAGTTATAATGCAAACGGAGGACGGCCGGATAAACGTATAGCACACACATGCATTTTTATAAGTAGCTTTTAGCTAAAGCTCCAAACAAAATTTTGTATAAACATTCCAAGAAAGAGCTGAATATCTTTCAAGGATATACAGAATATCATGCATTTCATGCAATAAAATAAGCAGGGTGTCCCGGGATGGAAAATCAATACTTCGTGTGGATGGGTGCGAGCCATAATCCCGACAGCCACAATCCCGACACCCAGAATCCCGACAGCCTAAATCCCGACAAGCCAAAATCTCGATAAGACACGTATTCCCGACAGGTTACAATCTATTATTCCGACAAAGCAGAATACCATTTATTTCTATTATGTTTTATGGGAGGGTTCTTATATCCCATCATCTATAGAAGAAATCAATGTTCCTTTCAATCTCCGTACAACTCTAAGTGGGGAAGCATTTTTAGTTAGAGATTCAAGAATTGGACAAGAAGGAAAACTTCTTTTTACGATCAAAGAAAACGTGCCACGTTTGTCTAGAGCACTTTAATGGATCATGGATGGTACGTTCACAACTGTTTCCACAATTTTTGACTTGTCGGGATTTTTGCCTGTCGGAATTTTGGCTTGTCGGTATTTTGGATTGTCGGGATGATGGCTTGTCGGGATTGTGGTTGTCGGGATTGTGGCTGTCGGGATTAAGACCCTAACCCCGTGTAGATATAGACCTTGTCCATTTGACTTTTCCGGTGGCCCATGGGGAAAGTCATGCTTCCGCTTTATATGTTTACGCCACTCGCGTTGGGTTACAATCTTCTTCTCATCCGAAATTTTTTAAAATTACATAAAATGAAGCTGCAGTGCATTAGGATGCACCATGAGAGGTATTTTTTGTAATCATTTTTAATTGCGATTAGCCCCACTTCATCTTTCATCTCATCTTGTTCCCCAAAAGGAAATGACAAAAAATATTGGCTTTTCGTGGTTTTCTCTTTAATGAATTATTGGCAAGTCGTGGTGAATTTGCACTCACGAAACGGGATACACAATTGTCATAAAAGGATGTGGAGTTATCTAGAAAACTACCACGCATTGAAATACATATAGAGAGAGGATCATTAAACAAGGCATCTCTCAATAAGAATGGTTATTAGAAAACATGACAAAACATTGATTATGTGAGCTGCTGCTTTGGTAAAATTACAAAGTAAAATTTTTCAGAATTTCGATAAAAACTTAAATCTAAAGTTAAATTTAATTTTGATAATTATGTAGTACGTTAAGAAATTGCGTACACATGCAGCGGGATATTTTTAGGGGAGGGGGTGAGAGGTCTGGCCCAGTTCTGTTTGCGAGAGGAGGGGTCCCCAAGCAACAGACTTATAATTGGCATGGTGGTCAATTTCGGGTCCTCCAATCAGCTGCAGCCTCCTCAACCCCTGCCCTTACGTACAGCCTTGCTGTACAGTGGTTTTGCTTTCTTTAATAAAAGAAAATACATATGGAATAAAATTTTGCAACATTCCAAGAAAAAGCTTAAAATTTCGAGAATTTAAAGTATGGCTGAAATTACTAATAAACAACAGAAATTCATTTAATTCTTTCCAAATTAAGTTCATGCCATCTTTCCCGAATACTGGTTCTCATAGCTCCTCCGTGTCCTTCGTCAATCAATAATCAACTCTATCGTCCCTATAGAAAAGGACTCCATCTTATCCTCTGGATGACTTAACTAGGTTTCTTCTGGCGTCTTGCCTAGTTCAGTGTACTTCCCTGGTTACTTACTGAATGAGTATGGCAGTGAAAGCGTTGCTTCTTGCCTAGTTCGTTTCGTTTTCCCTGCGCTGATCGATTGTCAATTGATTGTCGATGTTGATTTGTGGACCCGTTGGGTTAGTCAGGCTTCTTGCCTATTTCAGTGTATTTCATGTGGAATTTGTTCCGGAAGGGTGACACTCGTGTAAGCACTGTTGACGTTCCAACTGATTCGATTGTCGATGTTGATTAAATTTCCTCAAGTCGAATTGTAGAGAATGGTATCTAAAACAAGGAGCACCTTATCTATGGAGAAAAAACGAAGTTCTTGAGGCACTTAAGACAAAATCTAAAAAAGATGTACAAGTCGTTTATTTCAATTCATTTTTGGATTAAGAGGTATAGTTATTTTGCTTGTTTACATAGATTACCTGGGATGTGATGATTTTGAGCTGTCGTACAGTTGGTTACAGTGTCTTAAAGCACATTACAACCATCATCCGAGCAACAAAGGCGCACTTCCGAACGAAGATTATGCGTAAAAAGCTTCATGCAATATGGCACATCAGCGACCGCTTTTGCGATATTGGTTGATTTATTGAAAGCGTCCAGTATATTTTTTAATTTTTCACAAACTAAAATAACAGATTTCTTCAATTCTTTCTTTCATTATGTATTAAACTATGCGAAATTGTCAGATGAAATATCTTAATAAACGATCTTAAAAATACAAATGTCTATTCTATTCTTTGTTTGGTCCGATACGATAATCGAGCAGTGAAGTGAAAAATGTCACGAGCGGTCCGGGAGCAGGGTTCCATAGCACACTCGCACAAAGAGTAACCAAAGGAATTAAACTGACGTAGAGGAGAAGCCTGATGGTCCTCTTGAGCCATTCTGAGGATAGGGTCCTTACCTAGTAGGACGAGGGAAAAGATTGTGGATTGACGTAGTAATGACCCATCTGCAGGTTAGGAGATCCAGAAGTGGGGAAAGACGCCCTTGTTGATATCGTCGATGTTGACTTTCAGGACATATCGGGGTCTACGAAACCGTAGGTGACCCCTAAAGGCTAGAGAGTGATCCAAAATACCGGCTACCGAGGAATTATCATGATTCTCGATTTTTAGAAGTAACTTCTTGAGGAGCACCTGAACATAGCTACAGATGTGGGTCAAACCGAGGTCATCATATATCATTACCTATGCTTGGAGAGCATCTCCAGTTGATAATTATAATTATTTACTTGTGAGTTCATCAACTTTCTGATGGTTTGGAGTGGAGAAATTCTCGATCTTCGGGCCAGGTTCCCGTCTCCCATTGGGCTTTCAACCGTGAAAACTTGGTTGCCTTTAAGCCACCTTGGGACAGCTTGGCTGTCCGTGGTGTCTGCGATAACCCAATTGGTAGAGGCGTTGGCCATGATAGTCGAGGTTCCTGGTTCGAAGCCAGGACGCAGAATTTTTCCTTCCATTTTTCAATCGAAAAATCATTACCTATGCTAGGAGAGCATCTCCAGTTGATAATTATAATTATTTAAATGATTTTATGTTCAAATTTATTTAAGCTTTCTTGTTTTCGTTTTTAAGGTTTTACATTTTTGAGGAAACAATAAATAAATAAATATGAAATCTGTTAATAATTTTTTTACTTCTTTTCAGTATTTTTATATGACTTAATGCAATTCTTAATTTCACTTGCAGTAAGGATACATTATAATTTTCTTGTGCGCAATAAACTTTGAAAGAATCTGTGCAATTTTCGTGTCCAAGATACTGGTAAACCTATTCCTAATGAGATGAGACAGGGTCTACTTTGCAACAAAATAGGTTTATTACCGAGACGCGTTTCGATCTTAGATCATCTTCAGTCTGAATATAGTGGCTGAATATGCTGGCTTTTTATATATAATGTCCCCCTGCATCATTAGCAAAGATGGCTACATGCTAATATAAAAAGGCAGCATGTAGCCACTATATTCAGACTGAAGATGATCTAAGATCGACACGTGTCGGTAATAAACCTATTAAAGCAGAGGACCGTCGGAATCAAAGAAACACGTAAGCATAACCTTCCCGGCCGAACTTTGGGACTTGAATTTTTTGGGCTGTGGTGATGGTGGATGCTTCCACTGCATTCTGGATACCTTCCCAAAGGGTTCCCAATAATGGCAGAAGGTCTCATCTACCGCGATAATCTTCTACAAAAACTCTTCTCCCTCACGACTGTAATGTTCCAGATGATGCAAACAGCAACGAAACGCAGCCCTTTGTGCTCTTCCGTGCTTTGTGCCATTTTCACTACAGCATATGCGGAACCAATACTGACGTTGTGATCCTTCGCAACTAACCATATGCTGATCCACCTGTCCTCACGAATTGACTTATCCATGTCTGTTTTCAATTGATCGGTGATGACCACGTTTCCTTGGCCTGGACGTGGTTTATCAGCAGTTTTCACACAACCATCTTAGAAAAATTTGGCCCAACGCACCACGGTTGCTTTCGAGACGCATGCTTCTTCATAAACATTCAACATCCGAGCATGAATGTCAACTGGTGGAATGTCTTCAGCTGTCAGAGACATTATAACCGCTCGTTGGTCAGTTTTGGACGGAAATTTAATAAGAAGGTCCATTGTAACACAAACGAAATACGAGCATAAGCCTAACGTAACTTCCCACAGCAGTGCTTATCAGAACAAGCAGATGATACGTCAACAATCACTCGCTTGCCTCATGTCTGCGCACTCACGTGCTCGCGCGCTACAGTTCGAATCAATTTCATTTGAGCATGCCTTATAATAGGATTCGGAATCTACCTTTAATATACAGTATACGTTATTGGAAGAAACAGCCTGAGCAACTAGACTTTTGTTTTCAAAGGATTTCACTAGATGGCGATGCCAGATGTTTAATTTTATTCAATTTTTCCCGACTTTCAAGGTCGTAGGTATATATTTTCAGTAAGCTTGCTTCTCTCACACTCAGTTTACGTTGCTTGCTCTCGCGTGTCCAGCGGTCGGAATCTACATATTTTGTGCCAAAGGGGAAGGCATACAACGTTGTTTACCGAAATGTACTTGAATGCACAACTACTTTACAATCCGTGCCTACTTGCCTGGGTAGCTGATTCATTTATCTTATCATTTTTTTCTTCATTATTTACTTTTGCTACCTGCTATTTAATTTTATTTTGTACCTAGTTCATTTTTCATAAATGACATTTTTGGTTTGAAATGATTATGAAAGGTTTGGAGAAAGGTTTCTAGACGGTTTCTCATTTTCTTGCATCATTTCGTTCATACTTTGTTGATCATAGTTCAGTTTTTAACATATACAAACAATCGTTAAAAAATTAGTCAAAGCATCTTTTCCACCCAGGTGGAGCCGAGTAATATTGCTAGCTTTCTAATACAGGGTGTTTCATAATTGGTATCCCGTCTTTAGGTCCAAATAACGGCTCAAGGGGAACAGGTGGGAAGAAAATGATTATTGATTATTTGGTTTTAATGTCCCCTAATTCAGAATAAAAACATTTAGCGTTCCTGGGGGTGAAGGGGTAAATTTAAAATTTTTTAATTTTTTAGGGGTAGAGGTTAGACCCCATGTGTTATTTAGAAAGTTGTAGAGCATCATGCAAAATGTGGGTTTAGCAAAAAACCCGGTGAAACAATCTCATGCCCTGCCCCCTTTATCGAGTGGGTAAAGTGAAAGGTATGGCTGGATTTTGTGCTAAACCCACATTTTACATGATGCTCTACAAATTTCTAAATAACACATGGGGTCTAACTCCTACCCCTACAAAATTAAAATTTTCAAAATTTACCCCTTCACCCCCAGGGATGCGAAATGTTTTTATTCTGAAATAGGGGACATTAAAACCAAATAATCAATATTCATTTTCCCCCAATCTGTTCCCCTTGAGCCGTTATTTGGACCTAAAGAAGGGACACCAATTATGAAACACCCTGTATATAACATGCTTATCATGGATTTTATCCTCAAATTTATTTAAGCTCTCTTCTATTTGTTTTTAAGACTTATATTTTCGAGGATAAAATAAAAAAATAACCATGATATATATTAATAATTTTTTCTTCTTCTTTTCAAAATTTTTCAAAATCTCAAACTCTATGACTTTGTGTAATTCCTAATTTTGCATGCAGTAAGGGTACATTAATATTCCCTTTTGCGCAGTAAATCATGAAAGAATCTGTGCAATTTTCGTGTCCAAGCTACTGGTAAACCTATTCCTAATGATTCGATCTTTTTAACTGTAATATATATCTCTTAAAGAGTGTTCTCCATAGATTTTGAGATTTTTTATATAGACTTGGTAAATGATTATTTGATTTTTTTTTTCCGTATTTTATATTGTTTTGATTATAGAATCTTATTGATATTTATTATGTACTTTATGGGCAATTACCGCTGGAAACTTAAATATATATGAAGTGAAATTTCTTTCAAGCTTCAGCATGTAAAAACTTAAGCAGGGCGCCTCGTTTTATTCCTACCTCAATG
>JAHWFO010027144.1:0-12781 GCA_023313115.1 Rhysida immarginata
AAATACAACTGAGAAATAGTTAATATACCAAGTTGAGAAAATCTCGCTGTAACTGAAACAGTTTTCGGCAGTCCAAGGTATGATCTAATGAACCACTTTTGCAATTTCAATACTCTAGTGAGGTTTTGTTGAGTAGAAGAACCCCAAAACACTACACAAAAGCTAAGATTTGAATAAATCCAAGCATAGTATAATTGAAAGATAATTTTACTTGGCAAGTATCGCAGACGAGAAATAAGGCCCTGCCTTCTGTTCAGTTTAGATAGTAAAAGATCGATATGTAGATCCCAAGTAAGATCCCGAGTGATAGATACTCCAAGATAAGTAAAAGAAGTCACAGTTTGTAAAAGTTGGTTGTCATACATTAATGAGAGTACATTAGGTACGCCTCTTCTATTTCGCTGATAAAAAGACATCGCTTTGGTTTTATTGACGTTCACGTGCAAAGAATTGTAGTTCGCCCTCAACTTCAAATCCACAAGCGCATTGTTGAGTAATACTAGCATATCAGTTAATTTAGGGGTCGCAGCTAAAAATGTGACATCATCAGCGTAAAGTATAATCTTTAAATTGGATTGTGGTTGAATATAATTAACAATGTCATTACTAAATAGACAAAATAATAGGGGTGATAAAATCGACCCCTGGGGTACACATACATTACGTACTATTGTCTCAGAAGCAGCATCAAATATTTGCTAAAAGTAAGAACGCTCCATCAGAAAAGACTTTAACCAGTATAAGGGCTGACCATAAATACCATAATAATGAGAAAGCTTACAAAGAAGTCGATCAACAGAAACAAGGTCGAAAGCTTTAGTAAAATCAATATAAACTGCTGATACATAATTTTTATAAGCCATCTCAGCTGAAACATAGTCAAGAAGCTCATAACATGCAGTCTCAACGCTTCGCTTAGGCACAAAGCCGTGCTGGCATGTGGTAATAAAATTGTTGGAGAATATGTATTGCGACAAACGCGTATGAAAGAGTCTCTCGAATACCTTTGCAAAGAACGGTAAAGAGGTAATAGGACGATAGTTGGCATAAAGAAGAGGGTCCCCTTTTTTAAAAATCGGAGTAACCCTAGCTTGTTTCAGAACTGTGGGAAAAACGCCTTCATTTATAGAGTGGTTAAAGATATATGTCAAAGGAAGAGCTAATAATCGATTGAAGTTAACCAATATTTTTGAGGGTAAGCCCAAAGGATCTAATGCCATAGAAGACTTCAGTTTACACATAACATTTTTAACCCTTCTCCGAGGTAGTAGGGGATACAAAAAAACTAGTAACATTATTATCAAATAGAACTGTATCCTCGTCATTGACAGAATCAATAGAGACATTTGATGGACCAGGCAACAAGGTCTGAAAAAATACTGTCAAGTTTTCTTTATTAACTTCACTTGTACCATCAAAGGGGAGGGGAGAAGATTTTCTGTCCTGAGCAAGGTCTTTTATGACTTGCCATTTACTTTTATTGGAAATAATTCGCGAAAAGAGCCCATTGAAGTATTCCCGCACGCAGTATAACCCTTTTAATTTTTGCACGCACCTTGTTTGAGAAATCCTTAAAACGTTTAATATTTTCTGGAGTGGGATATCGTCGGGCGATTAAATAATATTTGTTCTTCATAGATATATCGCACAAGAGAGCGGGAGTAGTCCAGGGTTTCTTTGGCTGGGCAATAAATTTAGATGATTTCTGAGCACGTAGAAACGGAAGATATCGATCGAAACCAAATTGAACATGGTGTAAAAAGGCGTCGAACATTAGATTAAAATCTAAAGTATGAGATAATAGACAAGGCCAGTCAGTAAGAGATAGGTAAAATTCAAGAACTGCCAAACGGTGGTCAGAAATTAGACGTTTCCTATAAGCTATAGGAGGAATTATACTTAATTTAGTCGAATTGAACACTAGTAAGAGAGGAAAATGATCAGTAATATGGACATCAAGAGAACAACTGAAGATAGGTACAAGTGTAGCACAGCAGGAGTCAATCGCAGTATACTTCTTAAAAAAAGAGGAATAGAGCGAATTCACAGAAATCGATGGAACTAAGACTGCTCGTGTAATGGGATCAAGTATATAATACAGGTTTGGTGGTGGAGAACTAAAATCCACATTAAAATCTCCTGCGATCAATATCTGATAACCAGTCTGTTGAAATCGGAGTACTAATTCTGTTAAACAAGAACCGAACTTCTTCAGCGAACCCGATAGAGGGCGATAAATCGCTTTAATTATCCATTTTTTATTAACAAGAACCGTTAAGATTTCACAGTCTTCGGTGACGATGGAGCTTTGCTCGGGTATAGAAAACGTCAGACTTGAAACAACATAAATACTAACATCGCCCCCTCTTTTGTTGGACCGTGTAATAGAAACAGGTTTGTAGCCCTCTATCAGAGGTGCATCATGCTGGTCAAACAACCAGGTTTCAGTAAATATTAAGACTATAGGTGTCAGATTCAATAATTCAAGATTTCATTGCAAACAGTTAAGGTTCGCGAATAAACTACGCGTGTTTAATATAAAAAAGGATAGACCAGTCTTGAACATGTTAACCGGTAGTTTCTGCAAATTGCAGTTGGCCTCCTCCAAAGGAATCGGTTTAAAAAAGTCATCGCATATGTGATTAGATTCAATACTACAAACAACAGTGGAAAAAATGGGTCACAATAACTTAACAGACTATAATAAACTAAAAATGAAAATCAAAGAAAAAAACCTTAACTAAACTAAAAATGAAAATATAAAATTATAAACTAAACAAAGCTAATAGCCAAATTAATATATCTAAAGATGAGATAAATTATACATAATAAAAACTAGTAAAACAAACAAAAAACGCAAATTACATAAGACATGATGTACGCAAGCCAATAACTATGAAGTTACATACTAAAACCCTATTACAAGCTAGTAATTGTAAACAAACATGTAAACAAAAATATAAAAACCGACAAAAAATACAAAAATGTAATACAAAAAAAATAGTTTTCACAGAAAACCAGCCATAAATGTGGATTTCCTTTTTCGTGCACACCTTTTGCCAAAGTTTCCTGTTTTCCACCGAAAACCGACTAAATAGTGGGTTTACAGTTTCTTTCACTGTTTTTGCCAAATTTTGCTGGTTTCCACCAAAAAAAAAACCAAATATGCGGATTTCCACTTTTGTGCGCCAAGAAAAACACACATATTGGTGGATATTCTATTTCGGGCATTCGTTTCGCCAAATTTTCCTTTTTTTCACAAAAAACCACCCAAAAGTTTCGGGCATACGTTTTGTCAAAAGTTCTGGTTTTCCATGACAAACAAACAAATGGGCAGATTTCCAGTTTCGTGCGCATATTTTGTCTCATTTTCCTGATTTCCACGGAAACCACCTAGATGTGAGGATTTCCAGTTTAGGGCATACAGTTTGCCTAATTCTCCAGTTTTTCACAGAAAACCACCCATATTGGCGGATATCCAGTATCGTGCACACGGTTTCAATAATTTCCTGTTTTCTACTGAAAACCACCCAAATTTGCGGATTTCCAGTTTTGTGCAAACATTTTGTTAAATACTCCTGTTTTCCTCTGAACACCACACAAACCTTTGAATTACCAGTTTCGTGCACAAGTTTTTGGCCAAGTTTTCCTGGTATATCAGCGAATAAAACCCATATTTGTGGATATCCAGTTTCGTGCACACCGTTTCCATAGTTTCCTGTTTTCCACTGAAAATCACCAATTGTGTGGATTTCTATATTTGTTCATACTTTTAGCCAAATTTTCTTGTTTTTCACCGAAGACCACTCAAATGTGTGTATTTTCAGTTTCTTGTATGTTTGGCTATATTTTACTGTATTCCTCAGAAGACCACCCAATTAGGTGGATTTCCAGTTTCATGAACAGTTTTTGCCAAATTTTCCTGTTTTCTACAGAAAACTATCCAAATGAGTGGAATTCTAAATTTGGGCACAAGTTTTGCTAAATTTTTCTCTTTTCTAAGGAAAATCACCAAGATGAATAGAATTCAAGTTTCACGCACACGTTTTAACAAATTTCCATGCATTTCACAGAAAACCACCCATATTGGTGGATATCCAGTTTTGTGCAAATGGTTTCAATTATTTCCTGTTTTCCACTGAAAACCACCCACATGTCAACTGAAAAACACCAAATACGTAGATTTATATTTTCTATCACACTTCTGGTCAAATTTTTTTGTTTTCCTCCGAACACCACCCGAACCGGTAAATTTTCAGTTTCCGGCACTCGTTTTGCCAAATTTTCCTTTTTTCCACGGAAACCACACAGATGTGTTGATTTCCAGCTTCGGGCACATATTTTGCCTAATTCTCCAGTTTTTCACAGTTTTTCAAGTGTGTCGATTACTAGTTTTGGCTATACTTTCCGCCAAAGTTGTCTGTTTTCCATGTGTGGATTTCCAGTTTCTTGCACACTTTTGAGCAAATTTCCCTGATATCTACCAAAAACAACCCACTCGATTGTTGATTTCCAGTTTCGTGCATATTATTGGCCAATTTTTCCTGATTTCCACGAAACCACGCAGATGTGTGGATTTCCAGTTTCGTGCACTCTTTTGCCAAATTTTCCTGTTTTCCACAGAAAACCACCCATCTGTGTGGATTTCCACTTTCTTGCACACATTTGGCCAAATTTCCCTGATTTCTACCAAAAACAACACATATGTGTGTGGATTTCCAGTTTCGTGCACACTATTAGACAAATTTTTCTTTTTTCCACGAAAACCTATCAAGATGGAAGATGGGTGGATATCTATTTCGGGCACGCTTCTAGCCAAATTTTCCTGTTTTTTCACAGAAAACCACACAAAAGTTTCGTCCGCACATTATTCTCAAATTTTGCTGTTTTACACAGAACACCTTTCAAACCTGTGGATTTCTGGTTTCGTGCACACGTTTTGCCAAATTTTCCTGTTGTCCACAGAAAACCACCCATCTGTGTGGATTTCCACTTTCTTGCACAGTTTTGGCCAAATTTCCTTGATTTTTACCAAAAACAACACACATTGTGTGTGGATTTCCAGTTTCGTGCACTGGATTTGCCAAATTTTCCTGATTTCTGCAGAAACCACCCAAATGTGTGGATATCCAGTTTCGTCCACACTATTAGCCTTTTTTTTTTCCACTTAAACCCACCAAGATGGAAGATGGGTGGATATCAATTTCGGGCACGCTTTTAGCCAAATTTTCCTGTTTTTCACAGATAAGCACACAAAGGTTTCGTCCACACATTTTCTCAAATTTTGCTGTTTTACACTGAACACCGATTAAACCTGTGGATTTTCTGGTTTCGTGCAGATGTTTAGCCAAATTTTCCTGATTTCTGCGAAAACCATGCAGATGTGTGGAGTTCAAGTTTTGGGGACATATTTTGCCAAATTTTCCTGTTTGCCACAGAAAACCACCCAAATGTGTGGATTTTTTTTTTACACACTATACGCCAAATTTTCCTGTTTTCCACGAAAAAACAACCAAATATGTGGATTTCCAGTTTCGTGCACACTTTCTGCCAAATTTACCCGATTTCCAACAGAAAATAACCCATCTGTGTGGATTTCCAGTTTCGGGCACATATTTTGCCTAATTCCCCAGTTTGCCACAGAAAACCACTCAAATGTGTCGATTACCAATTTTGGCTACACTTTCAGCCAAATTTTTTCCATGGAAAACCACCAAGATCGGTGAATTTCCATTTTCTTCCACTTGTTTTGCCAAATTTTCCTCTTCTCCACAGAAAACCACCCAAATGTGTAGATTTCCAGCTTCTTGCATATGTATAGCCATACGTTCCTGTATTCCACATAAAATTAGATAGTTTTGTTCTCAGTTTTTGCCAAATATTCCTGTTTTTCACAGAAATCCAATCATAAATGTGTTGATTTCTATTTTCCTTCACACCTTTGGTCAAATTTTTCTGTTTTCCATGGAAAACCACCCAAATGTATGGATTTCCAGTTTCGTGCACAATTTTGGCCAAATTTTCCTGAATTCCACGGAACCCACGCAGATGTGTTTAATTTCCAGTTTCGTGCTCACTTTTGGCAAATTTTTCTTTTTTCCACAAAAACCACCAAGATGGAAGATGGGTTGATAACTATTTCGTGCACACGTTTTTTCAAATTTTGCTGTTTTCCACTGAACACCATTCATTTGTGCTCAGAATTTCAATCCTGTGTTTTGTCAAAATTTCAATCATGTGGATTTATGGTTTTGTGCACACGTTTTGCAATTTCCCTGTTTTCCACAGAAAACCAGCCGAGCAGGTGAGTTTCCAGTTTCGTGCACATATTTGGCCTAATTTTACTGATTTCTGGGGAAACCACACAGATGTGTGGATTTCAAGTTTCGGGCACATTTTGGCTAATTCTCCAGTTTTTCACAGAAAACCACTCAAATGTGTCGATTTCCAGGTTTGCACACACATTTTGCTAAATTGTCCGGTTTTCCACTGAACACCACTTAAACCTGTAGATTTCCAGTTGTGTTCACACGTTTTTCCAAATTTTCCTGTTTACAACAGAAAACCACCCAAATGTGTGGATATCCAGCTTCGTGCGCTCATTTTGCCAAATTTTCCCCATTTTCCACGAAAAAACAACCAAATATGTGGAATTCCAGTTTCGTACACACTTTTGTAACGTCCCAGTGGAAGGTAGTTATTGCGTCCGACGGGAAGGGGGGGATAGGTTTTGTTTTACGGGTCATTGCGTGTTTTCTGGGTTTGTTATAATGGAGCAGTGGTTGGAGGTATTGCGAGTTACATGTATGGAAGCGTCAATGGTATGCTTGGTTGTTATTTTGTGCTTGTTAATGTTAAATGGCCCTTGTTATGTTAGATAGTTGTCTTTTGTTGAGCGTTCTTTCTAGCAACAATGTTGTTATGTAATGTGTTTGTTGTCGTTATGAGCGGTTGCTGCAATGTTTGTGAACAGAGCGTATGAGAGTGAAGTTTGAATTGTTGTCTTATTGTCGTTATAAGTGTATTGTTTTATTTGTTTTAAAGAGAAAGAAGAGGTTCTTCTTTTGAGTAAAAGAAATGATTTTTTTTCTCTTCTTCGTTTATTTTCTTGGCACCATGCTGGTTGACACTGGCTCACAGTTGTCATTGATCAATACGGAAGTATATACACAGTTGGCTGGACCTCCTCTGCAGTCCGCTGATATGACCATAAAGGGCATCGATGGAAACTGTCTACACCTTAGCCAAGGTGGGATGTTGGATGTGGCAGTGCAGGGCCGTCATGTGGGCACAAGGATGTTTTTGATGCATTCTTTTGCTGAACGCCCATATGATGGCATCTTGGGAATGGACATATTGAGGGGAATGACTGTTCAGTGTGAGTACACCCAGGCCTGTGGGGAGGCTAGTGTCCTCCCAATGGACACAGTACTCAATAATGGAACCAGGCCAAATGAGGGTGGAATAGCCAACCAGGTATTATGGGATCAAGGTGCTCCGTGGACGGCCCCTGATTATGCTGCTAATTGTTATCAGAGAAATCCATTCCCAAGATTTAATGATTAGAGTTTCGGGAGGAAAGAGAAAGTTGAATACAGGGAGGATGGCCCAGTGGCTTGGCCCGTTTGAGGTTTGTGCGACTGATGGTTCCTGATGGGTCCAGATAAGAGGGATTAAATTCCGCGATATAAAATGGGTACGCGAGGGACAGGTTTGGTCACGATGGAGTGGTGTGGGAGAAATAGGTGAGAGGGAACCCATCCATGTATGGGAACAATCTGTAGGGACGTATGGGATACCTCCTGATGTGGGAGGAGTGGACCAGGAGGGGATAGATTGCTTTATTGCTACAGGTGTGGATGAGGTGGATAGGAATGCCTATTATGAACGGGAGTGTCCCACGATGTCCCCAGCTGGCAAATATGTAGCACAAAACGAGACCTGGGCAGAAGCAGCCATACCTGAGAGTGGGGACTGGTTGCATTTTCAACCAGATGGTGGTTATAATGGTTGTGCTAATGGGGCCCTAGTGCTAGGTTATGATGACGTATGTCAGGAAGAGTTTCCTGGCCGAAGCGCTGAGGGCCAAACAATTAGTGAGGGCGCTCAAAAGGGGAATAATGTGAGATATTTTGCAAATGTGGCGACAGGAACGGATGATTTGGATGTTCAGGAGGAGTCCCGGGACTAACCGGGAGATGGGGAGTGGGAGTGTGGCTACCTGGAGGACGGGTATGGAAGTGTTTCAGCAGATGCGAAGTAGGAAGGAGGGGTATCTCTAGTATCTAGTACAGAGGGTAGATTATCGCGAGGGTAGATTATTAGATAATCTGCGGTACCTACTCCTACGAGGAAGTTTTGCACCATCCCAGTAAATAACGTCTGCTACGAGATGACAGTAGCAGCCGGGACTGACGGCTTAACGTGCCCTCTGAAGCACGGGGGGTTTCGTGATGGAAGAGCTGCTGGGGATAAACGAACCAGAGGCTGTCACCAACTGCTGGAAAACCAGCTATGGTCAATCGGCAAATGGGTCAGACTAAAGTCCCCCAACAGCCGCGCCCCAGATAGCTGTCCCGCCAGCAGTGGCCCTCAAGCCCTGGCCGTCACCCAACCAGCAGCTGGCCACGCCTGAAGTTGCTGAACTCCATCGATTGGCAAGCCAACTGACGAGACAATCAGGCCACGGCCAACCCCAGGAAGGAGGGGTAACGGCGGAGCAGCATACATTCAGGAAACACCGGGACGTAAAAATAAATTACATGTACCTCTCTAGCCATGCTTGAGTTGAAACCCTCTGTTGCATTTATGACTTTCACTTTCAATTGTTGCAATTAGTTGTTTTATTATTATCAGACACCGCGGGGGTGGGGTCGCTACACTTTCTGCTAAATTTACAAAATCTTGCAAAATCTTCAAAAACAAAGCAGCCAGACAGCTGATTACTCCACGGCTCACTCCTGCCCAGAACTATCATGGTTCAATTTGCTTCACTTTTTGCCGCTGTTAACAATAGGATTCGGAGTCCACCGAAATCAACCCATCTGTGTGGATTTTCAGTTTTATTTTGCTAGTTTGGTTCTGCATTTTTTTTTAATTTTGTCTATGATTCCTCATGCTACGTCGGAACCATGTCGAGCGCTGACATAGAATGTAGGCGACTTTCTTCAAAGTTGACCTGAGATGATGCCTAATTGGAATGAAGAGTTTGTAATTACCCGATTTTGGTCAATGATAGGTTGTTGTAATTGATGATGACAACATAATTTTGGTGAGTGACTGATTTTTCTTGTTTATTCCGCCCGAACGCGCAAAGACACTCGGAGAAGGGTTTTGACATTGGCGCACCGCTGAACCTCTCGCCGATGGCACAAATTAAAAGCGAGACTCAAATTTACAGTAGTGCTGCGCTCCGTGCAGGAGTAAAAAACACTTATTAACTGTTTAACATCATTGTAGACATTGGAATTTAATCCGTTGCAGATGTTATGCTAAGCTCTGTAAACTCATGTTTTAGATATTAAGAGTATGAGTGCATTCGTGCAGTCGTGGGCAGGTTGCTCGAGTTTGGGCATTACACACTGGCAAGTAGAGGGGGTTGAGCGCCAAGGTCTCACTAGTCACAGCTCAGTTGCCGGTCTACACATGGAGCGTTGTGTGAGAGAGACGGCTGCTCGCCAGAGGACGCTGGGAAGGGTCACTGTGCCGCCAAGAGGGGTTACATCACCTCCCCCATAGCCGATCATAAAGGAGGCACAGTGCGCGAGTTGAGCGTACATATTGGGAGCACATTCAAGGCACGGTGTCTTATATGAGGATTAACGTCTCAGGTTACATGTACCTCTCTAGCCATGCTTGAGTTGAAACCCTCTGTTGCATTTATGACTTTCACTTTCAATTGTTGCAATTAGTTGTTTTATTATTATCAGACACCGCGGGGGTGGGGACGCTACACTTTCTGCTAAATTTACCTGATTTCCACCGAAATCAACCCATCTGTGTGGGTTTTCAGTTTTGTGCACACATTTGGCTTAAATTTCCCGATTTCCACGGAAACCACGCAAATGTGTGGATTTCCAGTTTCGTGCACACTTTTGGCCAAATTTTCCTGATTTCCACGGAAATCACGCGAATGTGTGGATTTCCAGTTTCGTGCACTCGTTTAGGCAAATTTTCCTGTTTTCCACAGAAATCCACCCAACTGTGTGGATTTCCAGTTTCGCGCACACTTTTGGCCAAATTTTCCTTTTTTCCACAGAAAACCACCCAAATGTTTGGATTTCGAGTTTCGCGCACAGTATTCGCCAAAATTTCCTGATTTCCATGGAAACAACCCAAATGTGTGGATTTCCAGTATTGTGCCCTCGTTTTGCCAAATTTTAATGTTTTCCACAGAAAACTACCGAAATGTGTGGATTTCCAGTTTCATACACACATTTATTCAAATTTTTCTTTTTTTGCACGAAAAACCACCAAGTTGGATAATGGGTGGATATCTATTTCAGGCACACATTTAGCCAAATTTTCCTGTTTTTCACAGAAAACCACACAAAAGTTTCGTGCACACATTTTCTCAAATTTTGCAGTTTTACACTAAGCACCATTCAAACCTGTGGATTGCACACGTTTTCCAATTTCCATTTTTTCCACAGAAAACCACCAGAGCTGGTAAATTTCCAGTTTCGTGCACTCCTTTTGCCGATATTTCCTGTTTTCCACAGAAATCCACCCAACTGTGTCGATTTCCACTTTCTTGAACACTTTTAGCCAAATTTCCCTGATTTCTACCAAAAACAACACATATGTGTGTGGATTTCCTGTTTCGTGCAAACTATTAGCAAAATTTTTTCTTTTTCCAAGAAAAATCACCAAGATGTAAAATGGGTTTATATCTATTTAGGGCACACTTTTAGCCAAATTTTCCTTATTTCCATGGAAACCAGCCAAGTGTGTGGAATTTCCGTTTTGTGCAATCATTTTGCCAAATTTTCCTGTTTTCCACAGAAAACCAGCCAAATGTATGGATTTCCAGTTTCTTGCACTCGTTTTGCCAAATTTCCCTATTTTCCACAGAAAGTCACCCAACTGTGTGGATTTCCAGTTTCTTGCACACATTTGGCCAAATTTGCCTGCTTTCTACCAAAAACAACACATACTTTCGTGCACACTATTAGCAAAATTTTTCTTTTATCCATGAAAAATCACCGAGATGGAAGATGGGTGTATACCTATTTCGGGCACACTTTTAGCTAAGTTTTCCTGATTTCCATGGAAACCACCCAAATGTGTGGATTTCCAGTTTTGTGCAGTCATTTTGCCAAGTTTTCCTGTTTTCCACAGAAAACCACCCAAATGTGTGGATTTCCAGTTTCGTGCACACTTTTGGCCAAATTTCCCTGATTCACACCGAATACAACCCATATGTGTGGATTTCCAGTTTTGTGCATACATTTGGCCAAATTTTCCTGATATCCATGGAACTCACGCAGTCGTGCAAAATTTCCAGTTTCGTGCACTTGTTTTACCAAATTTTAATGTTTTCCACAGAAAACTACCGAAATGTGTGGATTTCATAATTTGTGCATATTTTAGGCCAAATTATCCTGGTTTCCACCGAAAAAACAACCAATGATTTGTATTTCCCCTTTCGTGCACACTTTTGCCAATTTTTCCTGTATTCCCAAGAAAAGCACCCATATTCGTGGATATCCATTTCGGGCACACTTTTCGCCAAATTTTCCTGTTTTTCACAGAAAACCACCCAAATGTGTGAATTTCCAGTATTGTACACTTTTTAGGCCAAATTTACCTAATTTCCACCGAAAACAACCCATATGTGGGGATTTTTAGTTTCGTTTAAACATTTGGCCTTATTCTCCAGTTTTTCACAGAAAACCACTCAAATGTTTTGATTACCAGTTTTGGCTTCACTTTCTGCCAAATTTTTCTGTTTTCCATGAAAAACCACCAAGATAGGTTAATTTCCAGTTTTTTACAAACTTTCTACCAAAATTACCTAATTTCCACCGAAAACAACCCATATGTGTTTAATTTCCAGTTTCGTGAACTCGTTTTGCCAAACTTTCCTGTTTTCCATAGAAAACTACCCAAATGTGTGGATTTCCAGATTTATGCACACTTTTAGCCAAATTATTCTTTTTTCCACTAGAAAACCACAAAGCTGGAAGATGGGTGGATAACTATTTCGGGCAGACATTTAGCCTAATTCTCCAGTTTTTCACAGAAAACCGCTCAAATGTTTCTATTACCAGTTTTGGCTACACTTTTAGCCAAATTTTTCTGTTTTCCATGGAAAACCACCCAAATGTATGGATTTCCAGTTTCTTCAACACTTTTGGTCAAATTTCCCTGATTTCTACCAAAAACAACCCATATGTGTGTGGATTTCCAGTTTCGTGCACACTTTCTGCCAAATTTCCCTGATTTCTACCAAAAACAACCCTTATGTGTGTTGATTTCCAGTTTCATGAGCACTTTTGGCCAAATTTTTCTTTTTTCCACGAAAAACCACCAAGATGGAATATGGGTGGATATCTATTTCGTGCACACGTTTTGTCAAATTTTGCTGTTTTTTACTGAACACTATTCAAACCTGTGGATTTCTGGTCTTGTGCATACGTTTTTCAATTTCCCTGTTTTCCACAGAAAACCATCTGAGCAGCTGAATTTCCAGTTTTGTGCAGTCATTTTGCCAAGTTTTCCTGTTTTACACAGAAAACCACCCAAATGTGTGGATTTCTAGTTTTGTGCACACTTTTGG
>JAHWFO010027146.1:0-12525 GCA_023313115.1 Rhysida immarginata
AAAAAAAATGTTTCAGACAAAATGTACGTAGTTTTTTATGTAGGACCTGAATCTGCAATAAAAAATAGGGGTTCCCATTTGAAATTTTAAAGTTGCCCCCCGCCCCACCCCCAGGGGCCGGGGGGGGTGGGCTAATTTTAGCACCAGCAGATGCCCCCTCGAAAATAATCAACTTTGGATTCTACGCATTTTTTCGTGTGAAGCTTATTTTTCGAGTTATTCTGCTTTGTCAACTTAAAATTTACACCCTGTATTTGTGAAATGACCACATTTTCCACATTTATTTTTAAATTTATTTTCATTTACAAATTTGTCTTAACACTGTTTGTAATATTTCTCTGAGAATTGTTTTTTCCTATGTAGTTTATCTCTAACTGATGCCCGTTATAGTATTTAATTCCATTTGTGTGGCTTCTGCTGCTCTTTGACGTCCTCGTATTAAAATTTAATTTAACCATTTTTTTTAAATCAGTGATAAAGTGATCTACTGTTTCATTAGGTTCTTACTTTCTACATCTAAACTTGTAACTATCAACAATTTCCGTGTCTCTAGAATTGCAATATTCTTCAAATTTGTCCGTTACCTTTTTAAAATTTTTCCTGTCGTTAGCGTCTTGAAACTTGAACGTGTTGAAAACATCAACGGCTTCACTTCCGGCCACATGGAGAAAAATCGCAACCTTCATTTCGCGTGTTTGGGCTCTGCTCCTGAAGCGGTTATATACAGGGTGTATCAGGTTTGATGGTCATAAAGTACCTAGCATGATTCTTTGCATGATTACAAATTTAAAGTTCCTTATCGAAAATGTCGAAAACTCAACATTTACATTGCGTCGTTACGTCATTTTTGAACTTTCCGCACCAGCAGTTCATTAAATTCAAATGGACGGCAATTGTTGAGTTGAAATAACGTTTTCTACAGGTTTACAGCAAACTTCGCGTGATGTTTAGAGTTTTGAACATTTTGCATAAGGAAGTTTAAGTTTGCCATCATGCAAAGGATCACGCTAGGTATTTTATGACCACCGAACCTGATTTACCCTGATTAACTTAAGAATAAAATAAAACTCTTTTTCCACAACGAAACAGGAATTGAACAAACATAAAAAGAAAAAGACCGAAAATAAAATGAAAAAATACAACCTGAGTCTGTAAGCGCTTTTCGAAAGTTTTGCTTTCATCATTCAGCAGCCAAGGAGCCCCTCGAGAGAACTTGAGAGAACTGACTTGGAATAGAACATGCTGAGTATTTATAACGAATGGAAGCCAATCAAGACAAAAAGACCCAACAGAAATTTATTGATTGGGTAAGTGCGTCACCCATTTGATTAATGGTGATTCGTTAATAGGGTCCCTATCTAAGTTCGGTAACAATTTTTTATCTGTTTTTTGAATGGCTAAGCTTTCGAAGGCGTCCAGAAGGTGTTTCTTGTTTATTGAGTCAATAATTTTTACATTGTTTATTAAGAATTCATGCCCGGTATCTAGAGAGTGTTTGGCTATGGATGACTGATTCCCTCTACCATATCTTGTGTGTATCATGTGTTCTTCGAATCTTGTTTCAATATTACGGAAAGTCTGTCCTTTGTACATCATGGGGCATTGGGAACATCTGGCTTCGTATATTCCTGATTTCTGTAGTGGTGGAATCTGGTCCTTTGGGTTAGGTAATAAATGCCTGGTCTGGTTTGGATTGCTAAAAGATAAGGAAATATTAAAAGATTTAAAAACAGAATTGAGACCTTTGATTAATGATTTATTGTAAGGTAAGATTAAATTCAAATAGTTAAGGTAAGGACACCCTGTATAATTCAAATCGTTGTTTCTATTTCTTCCAATTTTCAGCAATGGAACCACTCCACACCATTGGTTTTGGCAGTTTGAGGGACACCATGCTCCAACTAATGCTCTTTTTAGATGAGTCGTTTTTGGCAGAAATTTTCCTGTATGAAAGCAGTAAATTTCACTCACGTCTTCTTAAAGACGTTTACTATTCCGTTGGATTTAACTTCTGACACCAAGTTGATGTTTTATATGTTATCTGATAGAACACACTGATAGACATGACTGCATAGATCAAGTGAGTTTATTAATGGGGGGTCTTCCACAAATTACGTCATCCATCCAAGGGGGGATGGGGGTATCACGGAATGCTGATGGAGAGTGACGAGGGGGGGTTGGGGGGTTCTGCCCAAACAGACAGTAATCACTAATCAGTTTAAACTAATTTAAATATGTAAATAAATGTATATTTAAAATTGACTTGAGGAAAATTTTGAGACGGAATCACTCCTATTTCACACGGAAAGTGCAGGGAATTAATTACACGAATAGACGAGACGGTTTTACAACAGATATCTGTCATCTGTGATTTTCCTTATATTGAATGAATTATTCCCTGCTGCACAATGAATTAAAAACAGTGATATCCACGTTCAAATTTGGAACAAACTTGAATTTTATTTTTAATACGCATTTCGGTTTTAAACCATCTTCAGTTAAAATTTACAAGATTTAAAATGTGAGCAATTTATAATCCCATGCTAATTAACAGATAATGCTAATTGCGTCCATTTGGGCACTCTTTCATCCGCAGTCAATCGTGGGAGAAATTGACATGGTTGGAGAGTGAATTTCTAACAACTAAGTTAATACAGAAATTTTTGAACAATTACATAAGATAAGGTTATAAACCATAATTTTAAAGAAACTGATTAACCAATGCCCTGAAATAACAAATTGTTAATCAACAAATATTAAGCCATGTTAACAAACCAATAGGCAAGTGATTACATATGTAAATATGGATGGATTTAATGACATATATGTACCCCTTATATTTATATAACTGTACCCACTTTGAGATAAATATAAACGAATAGGAATAAAAGCATAAGATGAGAAACAAAACTCTTAACTCTTAATCCAACGATTAACAATGTTCTTAAGAAGTATTAACTGACAAACCAGGGGGAAAAGTAGACACCTAACAATTATTTGGAATAATGAACAAACCAGTTTGCTTACAACACTACCACAGGCAAATCCCATTCATTGCAGTGACCAGTTTCCAAATTTGTTTGTAACACTTGCACAAATCTCATTAAGCTATCCCAACTGACTGTAAAAAATATAGAATACTCCCATATGATGCATATTGTCTGCAGGAAAACTTCCACAGACGTGTAAGCCAAATCTGTCATCTTTATTTCCCGTCTATCAAGCGCTTGAAATTGCACAAACCAGTTCATGGTAAGATCTCTAATATGAATGCTCCTACTGTAACACTTGCAGTCGTAGGTAATACACCATTTGTCATTCTTTTTCAACAAATGCATATTTAATTTCATTTTTGGTTTAACAATTAACAATCAATTTCAACAAGCTTTCAATTTCAAATAAGGGAAGTTTATTTTCAACAAAATGAAAAGCAAATTAAACAAAGCTAAATTCAATTTCATCACTTAATTTTTATGCAATAAAAATGTCTTCTCTTGCCAAGCATTTAGGAAGATGTGATAATGCATGTTGATTCCAATTGATGCAATTTTCTTGAGTAATATTTTCCAGGCTTTTTTCTCCTTGTTCGATGAAAATTGGGCCCGAAATTCTTCCAAGTTACGTTTCTTTCTCTTGCTGCTTGCCTATTGAACATAATAACTTAGTTTTGGTGTTCAGCTAAGCGTTGCTTAGTTGAATTTTTAAATTTTGAAAAAAAAATTCTATAAGGTTAAGAAATGGACTATAAGATGGTAAAAAACGAATTTCAACATTTGCATCTTCTGCCAAAGCTCGAGCATGTCGTAGTGCATTATCCATAATTAAAAAAACTGCTTGATCTTCTAAAATTGCTTGCATGCTAGCGATAAAGTCATGGAATCTTTATTGAGATAATGCTCCTCTTTGAAATTCAGAAAAAGTAAACCATATCTTGCAGACATAGCAGCTATAAGATATATATTTCTTCCTCTTTGGCCTCCAACAACTTTGTGGCATCTAGATCCAATTTCAGAGTACCCATACCTTCGTTGGATATATACATTATAGCCACATTCATCAATGAAAATAAGGTGTTGTACTCTTCCATTGGGCATACTCATAATGTGCATCTTTAACATCAAGCATAATTCTATCTTGTACTACTGGTCGATTTTGTTTCGGTGGATAGAAAACCCATTCAATGCCCTTCCAACTGTAAGATCGTGTCATTAGGTAGTGTCTCCTGCATCAGTTCATTAAGGCACCTGATACTGGCTATGCGATGTATTTGCAGCAACATACTTAAGCATCTTTCATTTCATCATCAACTTTACTAGCAAGTGCTCCACCTCTATCACTGGCTTCAACTTGATCAGATTCATTATACCTTAAAAGAATGTAAAATTAATGTATAAATATGTGATGTAAAAAAATAAAACATCATTTATTTGTTTCTATATAATGTCCTCTTGATAATGGAATATGCCTTTACTCCTATATGAAGCCTTTCAGAAACAGCAACATAATCTTCATATGCTAAATAAGCTTCAATTCATTACTGGTGGTTTTATAATATTATCTCTGAGCCATTTTAGCTTAATTTCATGTTAATGTGCTTGTGAAATATTGAAAATGAATGCTCTTTATTGAAAACTAGCAGAGGACCCGGCGTTGCCCGGGATAATTACACTTGTAGATAAGCGGAACAATTTCAAGAATTTAAAGTACAACACCAAATTGGTTAAATAATAACTCAATCAATAAAACATAGAGTGAAGGGACTATCCATTCTAAGAAAAATCCGAAGAACAGGAGTTCTAGGTGATATACTGGGACTTTATTTAACTTGTTGTTGACTTGCCTCAGATTAAAATGATATCCATCTTCACCACCCTGTATATTGTTGATCCATGCATAGTGTTGGTGCATTGCGTGTTGTTACCACTGTTGATACCTATTATTGCACAAACTTTTCCTTGCATTGTTGGTCATGAGATATTTCTCATTAATATGCCTTGCCATCATAATGAATATCGATAGTAGTTAGACAACACTCCTGGTGGAAAGGGGGAAGGCACGTGCAACCCTTTTCTAAGTGTTCAAAGTGTTAAAAGGTGCTAAAGGGTTAAATTTCCATCGATTTTTGATTTTTTTTTGACGTTTTTAATGGGTATGGATTGATTTTATTGAATATTTGATTGATTTTATTGAATATTAATGAGTTTTGATTGATTTTATTGAATAATAATGAGAATTGATTGATTTTAATGACAGGTGATACATACCAAGTACCCAAAGGGTTGATTTGAATTTCATTCCGAGTGGCCAAAGAGGTTGGTTGGTATCCAAAGGGGTTGACAGGTTTTTGATGGATTGTGGGTGTGGTTAATGATGGATGGGTTCTTGTTGCATTCGGCCCAGGTAATCAAAAAAGGGTTATCCATCGAAATTTGGGTGGGGGGTGGTGAAAAAATTTGGCCCGTCACATTCCTTTTTTACCTAATTACTAATTTTCTATTGTGTTTAGAATCACCTGACTTTTTTATTTTTTTCGTTAAATACTCATCCTAATTAACATTATTGATTCAAGGTGCTGACCAGTACTTACCGTTCAGGTTACCAAATGGTTTTTTATTGTCAGTGACCAATGGGTTACAGGTGTTAACTTCAAGGTGTTTTCTTCCAGTTAGCCAAGATGTTACTCACCATATTTGTTACCTCCCTACCCTTTTATCCCATTAATTAAATTATCCACAATTTTTAAATTAATTTTTAGCCATTTCCAAATTTTTTTAAAATAATTTTTTGTCATTTCCAAAATTATTCAAAAATGTTTATTCAAAAGTCCAGTTTTTTTTTTCAAAATTAAGTTAATTTTAAGCTAATTTTTTTTCATTTAAAATTATCATCATTTCCAGTTTTTTTCAAAATAATTTATCTTCATTTCCAAATTAATTCCAAAATTTTTATTATTAATTTCAAAATTTTCCATTCACTTTTTCCAAATTTAGTTAAAAATTAATTCAATTGTCATTAGGTGTTAAAAAATACGCATTGACACACAGTACAAGTTTTATTTTATTTTATTTTTTATTTTATTTTAATAAAAATAGACTCCATCGATTACACATTCAGGAAAATATTCTAGTTCCAAACGTCGGGCTACTACACTCACAGCTGAGCGAGTACAATAATTTTCACTTTGT
Source organism: Rhysida immarginata (assembly GCA_023313115.1). Taxonomy (NCBI): domain Eukaryota; kingdom Metazoa; phylum Arthropoda; class Chilopoda; order Scolopendromorpha; family Scolopendridae; genus Rhysida; species Rhysida immarginata. Next base: position 6,186 of record JAHWFO010027146.1, read on the forward strand.
TTATTAAATATTAGGTTATGCGATCCCTCTTCAGCTATTCGGTCAATCAATGTTTCTGCATCCTGAATAGTAACTTGAAATAGCTGACTTAACATTTCACATTGATCTGTTCCATAACCATAAATTGTTTCAAATTCATTTTTCCATTGATCAATCAACGATGCCAATAGCGAATAGGGTACGTATCCGGCAAAGATTGATTTTATCCCGGGGATCGTGTAGCCCAATTCTTTTATTCTTAGCCAGTCTACGTAAGTTATGTTAATTTCATTTGTTGGTAATAAGAATTTATAGTACTCTCCAACCCGTTTCAGTCTCACATCTAAATCATATATCTCCTCTTTCTCCATTAAACGAAGATTATACACACATGATGTTGAAATCGTTTTTACAAGGATTTCCCCTCTGCTCAGATAAATTGCATTCAGATCCACAGCGACTCCTATTACTTTAAAATAATAAAACTCCGATTACTCTGCCTTGGACACTGCCTATCTCAGTGTGCGGATGATCGGGGTCATTGTCGGGTAGTTCACATCGTAACGACGCATAGACGGGCCACAGTGCAACAGATCACTCAGTAATTTAACGCTGATGCACAGAAACGTGTAAGCAACCACATGAAGTACACACCTGAAAGGGCGTACGTGGGTACTTCTGCTGACTGCACGTGAAAGGGCGCAACGAAGAGCATGGGCGCAAGAACATCACCACCAGACTCCAGACATGTGGAAAAAGTTTGCCTGTACTGAAGAGTCGAGATTCATATTGGTACATGCTGATGGCATAGCAGGATATGGCCCAAACCACATGAAGCGATGGGCCCTTCTTGCTAGCAAGGTACAATTCAAACTGGTTGAGGTGGTATCCTCGTCTGGAGACTGTTAATGTGGATTGAAATAGGGCCCCTCGTAAGTGTGACATTGTCCCTCACAGGTAAACGTTACCTGAATACTAGTTGTATTTTGCAATTCATTTTTAATTCTGTGCAAAAAATCATCTGCTGTCAGGAGAGTGAGAGGGGGGAGGGGGAGGGTGGTATTACATCTTCCAGTAATCCGGGAAGGAAACGTTGCCAATGTCTTCCAACATCAGGAGATCAGATGATCAGCTGTGCTAATTAATTAAGCTTTCCATTTAATTAAACGTTCAATTCTCATATTCATTAACAGTCTCTTCCTCGTTTTTACACGTGACAAAGATAGCTCATCCATGACAGAACTGGAATATCTCCATTTTCTGCATAGGTCGGAGGGATGTAACAGACTTTAGTCACCCTGGTATTCGCGTTTCCGGTAAAGTGCATTACTACTCTAGTTTCCAGTAAAACTATCCATCATCATGTGGAAAAAAACTGGCATTATCCAGTGCTGTCAACTATGCGTTTTTAACTGAATACTAGCGAAACCCATGTGCAGTTGTAAACAGTGGCGTAGCGAGGGTGCAGCAGGATGGGGGGGGGGCATAATGCCCTGGGCGCCAGCCTTATTACCCTTGCTAGGGAGGCATCGCAAAGACAAAATATGAGAAGACGTGCATGGGACCCAGGGCGCAAAATGAATATCATGCCCCGGGCACCATTTATAAATAAATTTTGACTGGTTATAAATTTTGCATGGAAAAAATAAAGCACTTAACAATTGATATTGTTGTAAAAATAATGAAAACACTTTTCCATAAATTAATTTTATCATTATTTTATTAATTTCCACAATTTTATTTTATGATTATTTTTATATATCATAAAATTAATTTGTGGTCTCATTTCGTTGCTGAGCTATAACGTTTCAAAGAGTGTATACATCAATTTGGAACATTCTGTATTAAAACGCACTTTTTTTAAAGCAAAATCGGCATGCGCATTGATCATTGTTATCGTCTGTAATTATTATTAATTTGATCATCAATGCTAGCAAAGTTCTTGATTGTGAAGTCTTCGTGGACAGGATTCTTTATGAAACAACACAGTTGTTTTCCATCAATTTTGGCGGGTTCCATCTAGACTTTGATCGTTGTTGATTCATAGGGGAACTCCAAAACTAACTGCCATTTCCATTACCAATATTTTAAAAGATGACCTCTTTTCAAAGCTGGTTTAATTTTTTTTGGCCTGCTTCGTGTATTGCTAATGACATAATACTGAATTCATTCTTTTCTACTCAAAGAGAATGTATATATCTGTATGTGTGTGTGTGTGTGTGTGTGTGTGTGTGTGTGTGTGTGTGTGTGTGTGTGTCATTGCATTAGCTTGACAGTGTAGATCAACCACAACAGCAGGTTCTATGGATTCAGTGATGAAAGAAAGGTTTCAGAACGAAGATTAGTAAATCCCGAGTCAGGTTACACTGTCAATGGATATACTGAACTTCGTCAAAATCACTTCTACTCCAAGTCTGGCAAAATCTAGTGGGGGGTATGGGAGAGTTTGGCACCCGAAAGTTTTGGCCGAAAGGGTGGCGCTCAGAACAGATTTTTAAAAATTTTGACAAACAACCTGGAATGCTGAAATTTCATCTAAGTAATGGTTAGATATTGCTTTATGCTGGGGTGCACTTCTGGCTTTCAAATAAAAGGACTAAAAAAAAGATGTTTGTTTAGGATAATACAATCTGTTGTATGTAATGCATATAATATGATTTTATAATTTATTATAATTTTTTTTTGAGAAAGTAGATTGCACTTTTTTATGGAGACATAAATAAACAAGTAAATCAAAACAAATAATTTAATCCTAATTTTTTTTTAGATGATATTATCTATTTTTAATACAAATTAAAGTATGCCGTGTATCTTAAAACAAGTAAATTTTAAATAAATAAATGATAAAATGAAATAATTTAAAATAGTTATATTAATAGATTATTGTAAACTATTCAACACAGTCACAATGAATGATAAACCATTTGAAGGGTCAAAGACGAACTTAATGCAAAATGTGTTTATGGTTAATAATAATAATAATAATATTATCATTGCACTTTATGAATAGACATGAAGAAATTGTGAAAATAATGTTAACCTTAATGAATAACAAAACAACATTAAATTAAAACAATGAAAAGACGTGAAAGTACAAAAGTCAGAAAAAAGCATAATAGAAAATTTTTTATAAAATATAAAACAAGGAAGCAAGTAACCTAAGTGGTAAAAAAGTAGGGATGGGGGTAGACATGACCTCAGCTAAGGGACATCAGCGAGCAAAAAGTTCATTTTTTTAACATAAAGAGGGGTTTGGATGTGGGTTAATGGAATGCGTTAGCGTGGGCACCAGTTAGTCAGCTGTTAGTCTTTAGCGTGCAGATGAGTGCGAGACAGCCAACAGCAACGAGCAAAAAGCCGTCAACATGTAACGAGAAAAATATGTATATGAATGGTTTTTTAGAAGTTTATAGAGAACTAGTTAGAACGCACAGAGTAATCAGAGTTTATTATATATTTTTTAAGTATTAGGATTGGCTGTGGATCTAGGTCCTTCTGATTGGCTGATGGGGAAACTGCGTCATCGATCAAGTTTGAAATGTGTGAACCCGATTCTTACTGCTCTTAGAATCTTCACGCCGATTTTTACTGCTCCATGTGAATCCCATGTTATGAATTCAGGATAGTTATGTAAAAAATTTAATAGACGTTCTTGTCGCGAAGTTCGAGCCAGTAGAACGGATAATGGTTTATCATCATCATCGTCGTCGTCAAATTCATGGCTTCGTTTTTGTATTCGCGATGGCGTTCGCTGAACGCCAGGCGTGTAAAACAGTTACTGAGGAATTCGGTTTGGCAGCGGCGATTCAGGTGAAGACGATAATGGTAATAATAATTGTTCAGGATGAGTTCTTTGTTGCAGTTGATTTTGTTCTTTCTGATCAACATCTTCACGTTTCTTTTCGTACAGATATTTCCGTAACGTAGAGAGATAATATTCTGGTTTTTGATGCGCGTTCATATTATGAAAATTTAAAATTTCGTTCATTTTTTTATCCAGTCGTTTTTCTCTCTCCGACGTTTTTGATACACTGCAATCGCCATGCTGTTCATTGTTAGTGTTAGGTTTAGTCGTAGTAAGAGTTGTTGATAAATGATTTATTAATCTTTGATATTCATGCGACGGTAATAATCTGTATTTCTGCATATTTAACGTATTTATTTATTTAATATCGGACCTGCAACACTGCCTAACAATAAAGGCAATAAGAATCCAGCACCGTGTTGAATCAGATAAGCTTTTTTAGAATGTAATGAAATTTTTTTTATGTGCTAGGTCTTTTATCTTCCTCAAATGCTTTTTTACTTGCAGTGTCCACGTGACTTTATGATGTAGGATGTTATGGAAAATTTCACAAAGAGATTTTACTTGGTTTAACGAAGCATGTTGTAGTAATTTTTTCCGTCGTTTAGGGCTAGCATTTTTTAATGTCCCGAGGAAATGACGATGCTTTTGAATTAACGGAATCATGGCTGTTTACTCCCGGTGAATGCTTGATGAAAAATGATCGCCAATGTAATTTAAACATGCTTTTTATTTGCATATACGGTAATAGGTTTTTCATGCGGGAAAATTTTACTCTGTAGTCTAATTATGTCAGGACAGCTTTGTGTTAAATCTAATAATAAATAAGTATGAGGTTTTTGCGTTGCATTTTTAAATGCTTCTATTAGTAAGGAACCATACCCTGTTTGTGAAGCAAGAGTATGTATCTGACCGACATCTCGAGGCGATTTTAACAGAAAAATGTACTGGGTATTTAAACTTATAGTACATAGGATATTTGATTGTGCGAATAGATTTTGAGTTAATAATAAAACGGAGAAATTGAGATGGTAACTGTATCTTGTATAAATCTTTTCGATAATTTCAGCATTTTTTATTTCATTTAATAAATCATCCAAAATTAACAATCCATATATGGGTATTTGTTCGTGAATCATTTTCTCATCGGGAATCCCTGCATGAAATGTAATGTTGGATAAATTTAAATTTTTCACAGCAGGTGGAATTAAATTTAAATGTAACAGTATATTATTTCCGTGGGAGGTGAGTCCATCATTTCATCTCTATACTTTAACAAATTTGACACAATGATTGTCTTTCCACTTCCGGAACAACCGGCTATTAAAGCCGAAAAGTATTGTGTGAACTTTACCGAGGTATTATCTCCATGATGTAAATAATGCACACAGAGCAAAGTTCCTTCTGTTGCTCACAATTCTTCAGACTTTTATTAAATGACATGAATGCAACTTTTGAGTTGAATTTATCTTTAAAATTTTTAATTAGTTTAATACTGTTAATTATTATATAATAAGTAATAAAAATTATTATTATTTTCTTTAAATTTTAACATTTAAAATTTTATAATAAAATTAGAAAGAATGCAAATGACAAGTGAATAAATATATATATAAAATTTATTTGAATTTTGAAATTAAATACAATAAATATAATATAATATTATGAAAGTTAAATAATTTGATAAATACAAAGATTTGGATGTTAAAAATTAAATACAGAGGTTAAATGAATAAAAATGGATAACAGAATAAATGCAAACATTGGGTAATGGAATAAATTAATATAATATTATGATAGTTAAATAATTTGATAAATTACAAATAGTTGAATGTTAAAAATTAAATACCGATGCTAAGTGAATAAAAATGGATAATAGAATAAATACAAACATTAGGTGATGGAATAAATTAATATAATATTATAAAAGTTAAATAATTTGATAAATACAAATATTTGAATGCTGAAAATTAAATAGAATAGAACATTGAGGACTAGAAAGTTAAATAATTTGATAAAATACAAATTTTTGAATGGTAAAATTAAATAGAAAAGAATATTGGGGACTAGAATAGTTGTAAATATTTACAAATGAATAGTGTATGTAATATGTATAATAAATGAGTATATACAATAATAAATAAAAATATTTACAACTAATTTTTTTACAATAAGCTATGGGTGATTAAAATTAATATAACCATAAGGGTAACTAATACTAAGGTGTCCGTCTCTTACAAACCTTTTCTCATTAGTGCACCGGTAAGTTATTAAAAATGGTTTATTAAAAATTGTGGCCTTATTCTTATTATGCACCAGATTAAATGAAACGGGGACTTGGAGGGAGGAGGTCTTACTCAAACCCATGCGTCGAACGAGCTCTTCAATTGCAGCTGGTGTTAGAATCTCGTTTGCACTACGTGTGAGCGTCACGCCCTTAACTTTAAGTTTGGTTGTGCCGTTCGAGTAATGCAAACAATAATTCTTAGCCCCAGCTACAATCAATTTTTTAATATATACATTTGGTCCAAATCTTAAAATAATTTCGTCCGGAAG
>JAHWFO010027148.1:4318-30677 GCA_023313115.1 Rhysida immarginata
TTCACGTCTATAAAAAAGCAACAAAATCAGCATGGATTTGCTATGTTTATTTGCATTTTTATCCCGGCTCTAGACTTATTTCCAGCACCTTCCAGCACTTTACAGTAAAATAGTAGGTGGAGATAATGATATGGCTGGACTGTGATTATAATACTTACATGCTCGTATAGCTCTGCGACTTTTTCATAATCCAGGAGCTCATCAGGATAGCCGACGACTGCTTGCATAAGCAAAAGCTGCAATAAAAAACATGTGTACAAAAAAAAGACTTTTAAACAGATGGATCTTTGGACTTCTTGGAATTAAGAGTCAATTGAAAGACATCGAGACTAGTTAGGCCCTCCGCACACTAAGCGACTAAAAAGAAACCAGTTACAAACTTACATCGCCAATCAGTTGCTAAATAGTTGCCGCGCGTTGACTTCAATTAGCAGGCACACACAGCGCTACTAATTGGTAACCAGTTTGTAACGCGTTGGTGATCAGCCATCCGCAACTCGACATGCAGAGTTACTCGGTGATTTATTTCTGGAGTTGCTTTGTAAACGGCAAAAATGGTAGAACAATCCTTGCATTTAATCTAGAATCCTTGAATTTAGAATAGACAACTCTTGCAGCAATTCTGCATTTTACACTGAGTTAGCAAAACTCATGGGATAGCAAGCACATTGATTGATGGGCATGGCTCACGAATTCACAGGGGTAACGGATTCTGGGAATGGACCATTAGACGTTGTGGGAAGAGCTTGGATAAGTGATTAATCAGAAATGGCACGTCGTCGCGAGTGGACGTCTTTTGAACGGGGTATGATAGTAGGTGCCCGACGCATGGGATGTTCCATTTCGGCAGTGGTGCAGGAATTTGCATTCCCCGCTCAACTGTCTCCAGAGTGTATCGGGAATAGCTGGATGAAGGCATCACAGTCCACAACAGGCACCATACTGGGCGTCCAGCTGCCCTGAATGATCGTGACCGGCGACACCTGGGACGAATGATTCAGAGAGACAGGAGCGCAACAGTGCAGCAAATCACAGACCAGTTCAATACTGGCCGCACTAGAAACGTCTCTCGGTGGACAATCCGTCGGAATCTGCATGCCCTCGGGTTTGGCAGCCGTCGCCCTACACGGGTGCCAATGCTTACCCAGCGTCATCGGACACTCCGGCGTGCATTTGCCACCAACCATCTTGGCTGGACTCTGCAACAGTGGCGTAACGTCATATGGGTCACGCTGAAGGGAGGCCTCGTGTGTGGCGCAGACCTCCCGAAACGATGGATCCCGCATGCCAACAGGTGGTGGTGCAGGGTGGTGGGGCGTCAGTGATGGTCTGGGGTGCATTTTCCTGGTTTGAAATGGGCCCTCTGGTTATCCTGGACCAAACGTTGAATGGTCCACGGTATCGTCAACTCATCGGAGACCATCTGCACCCGATTTTGACATTTCAACACCCTGACGACGTAGCAGTCTTTCAAGATGACAATGCTCCACCACATCGCTCCAATGTCGTCCGCGAATGGTTCGAGGAGCATGCAGGAGAAGTCCAACGACTGAGCTGGCCAGCCCGGAGCCCTGACATGAATCCCATCGAGCATATCTGGGATGCTGTTGAAGTCAGGCTCCGGGCACTGGATCATCCGCCCACGAACGGGCAGCAACTATCTTCGGCTCTGCAGACTATCTGGTGTCAACTGCCTCCAGAAGTGTACCAGGGACTTGCAGACTCACTACCGCGCCGTACCGCTGCACTCCACAGGGCCAGAGGTGGCCCGACCAGATATTAAGTAACTATCCCATGAGTTTTGCTAACTCAGTGTAAACTAAGTGCTGTCCATATCAAGGGTGCTGTCAAAGAAACTCGTTTTAAAGAGTTAGCACTATTGGATTATCACTGTTGTATCTTACAGTATCTGGCGAAAGGCTTTAGTCAGGGTGGCTATGGCTTGGTTGTCTCGTCGATCGATGGAGTTAAGCAACTTCAGGCGCGACAGCCAGTGGTTTAAGGACGACTGCTGGGTGGGACCGCTATTTGGAGCCGAGCTGTTGGGGGACTTTAGTCTGACCCATTTGCTGAGTAACCAGTAGTTGGTGATAGCCACTGGTTTGTTCATCCGCCAGTAGTTCTTCCATCATGAAACCCTCGTGCTTCGGAAGCACGTTAAGCCGTCAGTCGCGGCTGTTACTGTCATGTCGTAACACGCTTATAAAATAACGTGAAGTATCCAGAGCCCTCTAGCAAGTAAAGTAACGGACGAAACCTAACCAAATTTGACGGGCGTACATAGTGGCCCATGGGATTTCGATTTCTAGAGAAATAAAATTTAGTACCAAAAGTCGACACCAATAAAATGTTGGCGCTATTTACTGAATGAAATGGATCAATTTGCATAAACGCGGTTCCGTGTAGTGATCGTGAGTATTAAAGGAAAGGCTCGGAGGATTGTCATTATTCTGAGGTGGCCAACAGCACCTTACGGGACAGTGCTTTGTTAGTCAAGCTGTATTGTCAGCGGGACGAGAATGTCAACGCTGCCCTTCGTCAATTTCGGCGGTCAAACAAGTTGCGAAAAGGACCAATGAGCAGAATAAAATTACGAAACATGATTCAACGATTTGAAACTACAGGAACTCTAGCACAGCAAAGCGGTTGGTTAGTCAGAAAAGAGATAGGAGGGTCTAAACTTTTGGATATTTTTTTAGATGAACCATTTGTTGGTCGTTTATCCGCTTCAGGTAATTGTGTTTTTTATGAAGTTTATTACCTTCTGCTGAGCAAGGGCGAGCGTCTTTCGATCGAGCCAGTTGCTCCTGTTTAGAATGTCTTGCATTTCCTGCTTGATGAGGTTCACCATTTCGTTGACCTGAAAATATATAAAGGTTGGTTCATAGTCTGCCATTACCGTTTGCGCTGTGCTCCAACGAAAGCCGTTCCGTTTTCTGAGATGATTCATAGTTGTGCTTTGTCGTTATGCTGATGGCTGTCGAGCCGCCGTCCGCTGTTGCGCTGGGTTAGAACTGTGCTCTATTTCAACGGCCAACGCATATCGGCACACCAATCAGAACTTGACGCATATTCTCTAATTTGAAAAATAGATTGTACATATAAAGATCGATTGAAACGATGCTTACTTCTTCGATGCAAGCATAGGAAGTTGACCGTTTTACCGCTGTGACTATGAATGCTATAGCGCTGAAACCAGAGCGCTAACAGCAACGTTTTTGAACTTGACGGAACGGCAGATGGCCAACGCAAAACGGCGTTGTTAGACTATGAACCAACCTGAAGAGCACACTGAGTTATGTCGTTTTTAAGTGTACGTCATTTGGCGGGAGACGTTACCCACCTTGACCTTCCACTCGGGCTCGAAAAAGATGTCGATGTACTCCTGGGATATTCCGGCAGAGAATTTGTTTCTGGTTAGTTGGACACACAAGTCTGGTATGTGGCTGTCGAAGTCGGATAAGTCGTAGGGGTTGATTTTCATTGAGGGCATCAGCGACCGAACCACGTATCCAATGGCGAAATAAGGCATCGGACACCAACGGCACCACCCACCCCCCCCCTCCCCCCCCCCCCCCCCTCCCCCCGGGCACCCCCCCCCCCGGGGGGGGGGGGCGCGCGAAGCATCCACGGAGCAGGTGCTGTTGAAGACGTGGGCGATACCGTAATGTAAACGTATACAGGGTGTCTCAAAATTCATTCCCAAATTTTAATTATAACTGTTTTTAGGTGAACATTTAATTCACTGGGCCTGATGCTTCGATATTCATTCTGTTTTAATTTGCCTACAATATGTTTTAAGTGATTGCGATTGTAATTTCTTTTATTCTGAATCTTCTAAAATGTTATTCAAAATTTTAGAATGAACAATTAATTTAATGCAAATAATTTTCGTCAAACTAGAGTGTCGTTATAAATGATTTTCCGATTGAAAAATGGAAGGAAAAATTCTGCGACCCGGATTCGAACCAGGAATCTCGACTATGCTTGGAGAGTATCTCCAGTTTATAATCATTATTATTTATTAGAGTGTCGTTATCGCTTGAACATGAAGGATCGCTTATAAATATCGTCAGTGACTTAGATGAACAGAAACAAAATAAATTGCGCCATACATTTTCAATGGGTGACAGATCTGGGCTGCAGGCAGACCAGTCAAGCACCCTGAAACGCTGCTGTTGTAGCCAAGCCTTGGTGTTCCGAGCAGCATGAGGCTTCGCGTTGTCCTGCTGAAAGATGCTTGGTCTTCAATTGAACAACTTTTGGCGGGATGGACGCAGATGCTGCTGAAGAATGTTTATATAGGCAGCAGAGTTAATAGTGCCCTCGCAAAAGTGAAGCGATCCTGTCCCGGCTGCACTCATGCAGCCCCACACCATCAGCGATGCAGGCTTCTGAATTTTCCTCTGGTAACAGTCGGAATGATTACTTTCGTGCTTGGTCCTTAGCACCTTGCGACCATTGTTGCCATACATGACTGCAAAGGTGGACTCGTCGGACCACAGAACACTATTCCACTGAGCAAGGGTTCACTTTAGATGGGTTCTGGCCCATGCTACCCGGCGACGCTTAGCTACAGTGCTCATAAATGGCTTCCTCTTTGTAGCGTATAAGTAATAGTTGCATCTTCTGATTTAACGGCGGACTGTACTTTCGGATATGGGTATATGAAAATATTCTCGAGCCCAAACAGTCATTTCACTTATGGGAGCATGCCTGTTTTTCACAATGTAACGTCGAAATACTCGTAGGTCCCTAATATTCAATATTCGCTGCTTGCCTGGTGCAGTCCCTGGTTGTGTTTTCCCGATTTCTCTGAAACACTTGATGATCCCATTAACAGTAGAGAGAGAGTGGAACTGATAATTCATGGGCAATAGCTCGCTGGGATTTGTTATTCTGGAACTGCTGTATAATTTTTTGCCGTATACACGTTTCTACTGGCTTACCACGTCCCATAGTTCAAAACAACTCGAATACTGTGCTCTGTCGCGTGGACGGTGCTTTTAAAGCCTGATGCAAAGCATTCTGGGCGTTTCTACAGCCTTCAGGAAAGTTCTATATGCTGGCGAACCCTTGTGTACGAAGTTCTTTGAAACCTGTTGACAACGCAATTTGACATAAATTTGAATAAATTATTTCACACCATTAAATCGATTCTAAATCGATGTTGATATTGTTACATATACTGAGTAAATCTATTTTCATTAGCCTGCAATCCTCTGTATGCACTGTGTTTTTAGCCAAATTACTTGGTGTCCGAAGTTTATTGTCCGAGGGCACTTTTGTAGTTAATGCTGAATGATAAAATGATCTGTATCCGCACGTAAGCTCAGCAAAAGATCGAGTATCGCCTGCATCATTTGCATCAACTTTCCCTCTCTTGATCACATGATCGTTCCCATCATGCTCGATCTGTTGGGGCCTTGTTATCTAGGAGGCCTTGGATAAACGCCACTAAAGGTGGGGTTGCTGCCCCTGGAGGGTGGCTGCCGGAAGATCACAAGCTTGCTACCATCCAATACCTCAACAAAAGTGGAATTTTCTGATACCAAAATCCGTGAATTTGTTGATATTACATTTACTATTAAAGTTCACCTATCATTTCCAAAGAAACAGAATATCATTTGGCAGTATTATTGAAACATCTTTTACTGCATCTCATGGAGCATTACAGCATCACACAGCGGGTGGATATGGTTCTCAAGAGGGCTTAACGGCAAAAATGGCTCAGGAAATCATTGTTCCTGTTAGCACTACCTATCACGCCTAAAAGTTTGTACCATGAATTCTGAGACACCCTGTATAGGTAGATTCGGATGCAAAGATATTGCCGTAAAACGTAAAAGAATCGAGATCTCTGCGCTACTTCGCGCAGACCACAACAAGTCTGACATAGCTAAGCAGCTCAACGTCAGCCGTATGATTGTCCACAGAGTCGCAGAGAGGCTGAAGAAAGAGGAAGGCCTCAAAGATCGTCCACGCGCAGGCAGACATCGCGTTATCAATCGTGTGGGTGTCAGAAAGCCTTCGACTCTCAAAATGACAACACAAGAAGGTTTCTTTGACCACGGTGTCTAGAGCCATCGAGGAAGAGAGTGGAAAGAGTTTGGGGCGCGTGGCAAGACCTTTGCTGAGCAAAAAAATACGTCGGGAGCGCTGTCGTCGCCTTCTCAACGATTGGAAGAACCATGACATTCGCATTGTCATCTTTCTGATGAAAAAACCTTCAAGGTCGATCCGGTCGTCAACAAGCAGAACGACCGCAGGGCATCTCTGAGGTCCGGTACGTGACTACAACCAAGCACCCGGCTTCAGTGATGAATGGCATGAAAATGCCGCCAATCTGGTTCCCCACCAGTTACAGGATTGCCGCGGCCGACTAGAAGGACATCTTGACCAAGAACAGGCCCACAGTGCCAAGACCGTTCAAGAGTGGTTGGCGTCGAACATGAACTTCTGGACAAAGGACTTTTGACCTCCTCAGTCGCCTTCTTGACTACAATGTGTGGGCGCATATCGGGAGCAAGGCCTGCAAGATCCGTCACAGCAACGCCGATCAGCTGAAAGCATCTGTGAACCGCATGTGGACTGCCATGAAGAAAGACTACATTCGTAACGTTTGTCGGGCCTTTAGACCTCGCCTGGAGCGTGTGCTTGCCGCCGATGGCGGTTACATTCAAGGTGATCTAGAACAATGTGGGGGTTAGTTTCCCGGAAGTGGTAAAAATTGTCTTACTGCGCAAGCGTATTTTGACGTCACTGGATGACATCAAAACCAATACCCGCTAAATCGAAACCGCCACAGAAACGAAAACATGGCGGCAATGAAAACAATCGTGCGATAGCGACGCTTGACGACTCGTTCATTTCTTTCACAATTCTCATCCTTTATACTATTTATTTTAATTAAATAATAATGCCATTATAAGGAGGGACTTATAATTATTGTAAAATGCACTTACGTATTTCTTCTTAATATGAACACAGGCTCAATATTAACTATCCGCACATCGCGCGATGACTGATCATGCGACAAAGGTAAGTTAAATTTACTGTGACTAAATAGAAAAAGAGGTATGTATCAGTTCGTTAGAAGGTGGCGTGTCTTTAAAACAAATTCATTTACCTTGGTCGCATGATCAGTCATCTCGCGATGTGCGGATAGTTAACATTAAGGACGATAACGTATTTCTCGTTCGTTATCATTAGGCCTACTTATCATTCCTCGTTAAGATTTCGAAATTGATTCGTCGGAACTTAGCAGTTAAGAGACAGATATAGTAATTTCGATATTATTTCATAACATCTTTAGGTTTGCAGAAGGTTTTGCAGGCATTAGGAAATATTAATTTACGAAATTAGTAAGTTTACAAATAAACGTTTCTTCAGAAATACAACGTAAGAGGGTTTTTTTTTATGTGAAATCTTTTTCATTTGTGATCAGAATAATGGCTACTGCTCTCCCGGAAGTAAAGCCACAAGTCATCCAGTGACGTCACAATATGCACGCGCGTTAAGCACTTCTGACAAACTGGACATACAGTATATACAAAAAGTCTTCACACCCCTGGAAGTTTTTCATAAAACATGTTATAAAACATGTGTACATTCTACTAGCACTATTAAATTTTATCACATACCATCACTGAACACCCCTCTTTCAAAAAATATAAAGTACCTGACAGAAAAACTCTGGCTTTAGTTTAATATGCAAATTTTTTCAATGTGAGTGGCAAAAATAGTTATCACACCCTTTGTATTAGATCATTTTTACTGTATGTGCACCCTACAAAGCAAATTTTGAAGGTGAGTATATTAGAAAACTGAATCTGGCATATAATGATACATTATAATGATAGGATGACAGGAAAACGTCTCAGCAAAGATTTGAGAGCAAGAGTTATTCAACTAAAGAAAAAAGGCCTTGGATATAAAAAATATCCAAACAATTGGACATTGCAGTATCCACTGTTGTATCAATTGTGAAAAAATTCAACAAATGGGGAACAGTGGCAGATCTGCCGGTTCAAGGCAGGAAAAGGTGTACCACCCCCAGAATGGATCGACGCATCATCCAAATAATCACCGAAAATCCCCATCTGTCAGCACCAAAACTGAATGACGAAATGAAGACTGAACATAACCTGCATGTTTCCACTCAGACCATTCGCAATAGGTTGCACGAGAAAGATATTCACGGTAGGACACCACGTAGGAAACCACTCCTCACAAAACGCCATAAGCTACTGCGTCTGAACTGGGCCAAAAAATACCAAGGTTGGACAGTAAATGATTGGAAGCGAGTAATATTCAGTGATGAGACGAAAGTGAGTCTATTTGGGTCAGATGGAATTGCAAAAGTGTGGAGAAAGAAAGGGGAGGGGGAGATGGCAAAGAATATTAAACCCACTGTGAAGCAAGGAGTTGCATGTCATACAATGGACCTGGCAACATGGAAATCATCAATGGAATAATGACCGCTGCATCCTACAAAGACATCTTAGAAAGGAATTTGCAGCAATCAACAAGGAAACTTAAACTTCGGAGAAATTTTGTGTTGTGACCCGAAACACACAGCAACGCTGACAAAGATGTGGTTCCAGGAGAAGCGAATTAACGTGTTGGATTGGCCGCCACAGTCACCGGACATGAATGTAATTGAACATTTATGGGCAATTATCAAGCCAAAATTTGCAGGACGGCGACCAAAAAGTCTACAAGAACTTGAGAATGCCATAGCAGAAGAATGGCAGGTTATTGACCCCACAGTTACTAAATCTTTAGTAGAATCCATGCCAAAGCGTGTCATGGCTCTTATCCATGCCAAAGGTGGCCATACAAAGTATTAAAATGTTTAATAAAATTAACTTCTTTTCCAGATGGGTGTGATAACTTTTTTTACTACTCATATTGAAAAAATTTGCATATTAAAAGAAGGCCACAGATTTTCTGTCAGGGACTTTATATTTTTTGAAAGAGGGGTGTTCAGTGATGGTATGTGATAAAATTTAATAGTGCTAGTAGAATGTACACGTTTTATAACATGTTTTATGAAAAACTTCCAGGGATGTGAAGACTTTTTGTAAATACGTACCTGTTATTATAGATTACCTTGGGTTACATCGATTAATATGCATTGTGTATACAGGGTGGTCATAATTATTAAGCACATTTTGGCAGTGGATATTTTATTAACCAAGAAATGTACACACTTCTTGTGAACATCATTGAAAAGTACAGCTCAAACAGTTTTTTTCCGTAATATTCCGAAGTTACAGCACTTCCACGTGTGCTCCTGCAGTGACTCGCAGAATATCCATTCGATATTCGATTTCACGCCATGTATTCCGCAGCATTACAGGTGTCACTGTTGCAATGACGGCCACAATCCTTTCCTTCAATTCATCAAGATCACGCATTTTGCTGGAGTACAATCGGTCCTTTACATATCCCCACAAGAAAAAATCGAGTGGTGTGATGTCAGGAGATCACGGAGGCCATGAAATCGGCCCCCCGCGGCCAATCCAACGACCAGGAAATCGTTCCCCAGTGTGGCGGTGCACCATCCTGTTGAAAAATAACATCTGGTTGTCGTTGTTCAAGCTGCGGTATAGCATAACATTGCAGCATGTCAAGGTACGTGATGCTATTCACCGACTGCTCTGTGAAGAAGAATGGTCCAATCACTTCATTGATAGTCAACGCGCACCACACATTGACCTTTGGACTGTCTCTAACATGTTCACGGACTTCATGAGGGTTCTCTGATCCCCAAATGCGACAGTTGTGTCTGTTCACACGCCCGGAAACATGAAATGTTGACTCATCTGAGAAAGCCACTTTATCCAAGAACGTGTTGTCCACATCAATTTTGTGCAGAATGAGCTCCGCGAATGCAAACCTTTGCGGTTTATCGTCGGGCTTTAGTTCCTGAACAATCTGAACTCTGTAGGCATACAATTTCAAACGCTTATGCATCACTTTCATCACCGTAGATCGTGGGACTCGCAATTCCAAGCTGGCGCGCCGAGTTGACTTCGTAGGGCTCCGTTGGAACGCATCTCGCACCTTCTCAATGACTTCCTCACTGACGGTAGGCCTACCAGCACCTTTCTTGTGGGCTACGCTTCCAGTGTCCTTAAACTGCTGACACCACCGCTTTATGGAATCCTTTCCAGGAGCAGGTTGTCCATATTCCAAGCGGAATTGCCGTTGAACTGCTATCACGGATTTCTGCTCATGAAACCAAAGAACGCACATTGCTTTCTGCTGCACGGTCGCCATTTTCGCGTTTTGTGTTCCTACGCCAAACAGTGCTGCCTCCTGGTGGTGATAGTGACACCTGACAAACTGTTTGAGTTGTACTTTTCAATGATGTTCACAAGAAGTGTGTATATTTCTTGGTTAATAAAATATTCACTGTCAAAATGTGCTTAATATTTCATGACCACCCTGTATATCAAAATCAATTCTGACAATAAAAAATAGTGTCTAATTTCAACACATGTAATGTCATTTTTGCGGAGATCCTCCCATGTGTAACAGAACTTTTGCAAAACCCAGTATCATAGAATAAGATATATCCAACAGTACAGATAAAGGGTTTTTCTCAGGGATCTCCCTACTATTTCTAAGAATTATCACAAGTTTGTTACATCTGCTTACTTAGGACTGGTTTTGTTGAGTATCTTCTTGAAGTTCAGGATGTAGTTTTCGTTCTGGAGAAGAATAGGCTCGTCGTCTGCCAGTTGAACGTGCACTAGCCTTTCCAAGAGATCCTTCCAGTTCACCTATCGGAATGATCATTTGAAATCGGGTGTTTATTGAAAAAATATGAAGTTTACAAGAATTGTACGTCAATATATGGATTATTAAGTACCGAAAGGTGCTTTATGCTATCAGTGTGGAAAAACGTGTCTGTCAGACTGTCTGTCTGTCGGTCCGTCCGTCCTTAACTCTAATTCCTCCAAAGCTATGAAAGATTTTCAAAATCTGTTTTCGTCAGTCGATGAATATGGCACATGGCACGAACCATTCATAAATATTATCTAGATCGGTTCAATAGCACGTGCTGAAATGGTACCTTCATGACCCCATCAAGCAATTTTCATGAAGAGATATATTAAGTAATATATCAAACCAATCGTAATGACGAAATAGAAGCGGATATAAATTTCCGCCAATTAATAAATAAAGTTGCGGGAATGAACTATTTTGAAAATTGTTGAAATCGAGACAATGGCACGTACTCTAATATTACCCTTATGACACTCTTAAATATTTTCAATGATATGGCATGTAATATATCAAACAAATTGGGATGATGTGTCAGGAATGAATATAACGTAAAATCATTGATAGTCGAAATTGGTTTCAAGGAACCTGGTTTAGCGGAACCATTATGGTTCACTGGAACTTTCAAAGCTAAAATATAGAATGTAATATATTGTGACATTCCATGTCAGTTGGTCCGTTGCGCCCGGCAGGGGGCATTAGTTTAAGTGTGTATTATTCTTTTTTTTGGATGGTTTTGTCGTGCGTGGCTGTTGTTGGTAGGTTAGGCGTGGTTTATATACGTAGTGGAGGTTTGTGTGTTGTCCTGTGGTGTTGGTGTATGGTTTCGGAGGGTGGTTGTTGAGTTTTAAGCGTTGAGAGTGTAAAAGGGCGTGTGTACGTCTGTGTGTGTGAGGGGGAGTATGGTTGGAGATGACCTTTGTTCTGGTTATGTTCTTAGGTTTGTAAGAGGGGTAATATTCCGTTCCAGTTTTAAAAGTTAATGTTGTGCGTCCCACAGAACTATAAATTAGTTTTTTTTTGTATCTGTCGACGCAGTTTGGATATTTGTTGTCCTATACACTTTATGATTTGATCCTTCCACGTCGTTGCGGGTAGCGACCGAGATCTGTGAACTCGATAGTTCCGACGGCGGAGTTCAATGACCATGATGTGTTAAGGTATAGTGTTGGTCAAGAAAGCCCATGCTCAGCCCCTAAGAGATGACGGCTTGATGGGTGAGTGACGTTTCTTTGTTTTGTGTCTGAGTTTCAGCGAGGGGAAAGCCGCCTCAACCTTATGATATATTCGCCAAAAGATGTCGTTCAAGTAAATGTACATTAGTGAGAACGCCTGGTCCGCAAGTTTAGTTGTGCTATGTTTTCTTTAGAAAACTATGTGCCTAGACAGAGCTATACAGTTATACTGAATTCTGTGTTCTGATGATCTGTCTTTGTTTTCACTGTATAGATTTTATTAACTGCAATTTTATGGCAGTAGTTATAATAGCATGCATGTTAGAGTGTAAGTTTCTTGGTTAATAGCTAAGGTTTTGGGTGCAATTTGTTGAGGTGTTCGGTGAATAAGTTGGAGGGGTAGTTTGCTATTGATAACGTGGGTAGTCGAGCTGTGTGGAGACGTACATGCCGCAGGCAGTCGTAGGGCCTGAGGCTGGGCGCTCCTAACCTGGAACTGGGTCCACAGGGGTTCCTGTGATCCTCCTCTGGCGATTGAAAAGGATCACGTGACGCTTGTCCTGCGTTGTAAAGAAGGAATATTTAACGACCCAGGTTTATTGTGGGGGCGTCCGAGTCACAGGTCGCTGTATCCGTCCCTCGGGGACATTTGAGCATAGGTATAGGCCGTAGCCCATGAATTAATCAGTTCAGACCAGGAGGTTTCCCAGCCCCATTTTGGAATATTTGGACCGCACATCTCAAAAGTTCTAGGGGCAGCCGCCTGATGGATTATATGTCTTGGATAGTGGTCTGAGGGGCCCCTCTTACACTTGACAGCCGACCATTGATGCTAACCTAATTATCGGTATAGGGTCATGTTTGTAGATTTTTAACTTTTTGCTGCCACTGCACTGAAGAAATGTGTATTTATATAGAGTGTTGTTTGGAGAATATTAAAACGTTTTTGCTTTTTATGTTGGTCTGGAGTTGTTTTGTTTGCTAGAAGATTAAGTTCGTATTTTCAGAAAACAGCATTCGTGCCCTTAGCGATTTTCCGACCCACTGATGGACCCTGCTCCGGTAGAACCCAAGTAACCCATTAATTTTAGTAGTGTTGGGTAGTACCCAAGGGGGATGTTTGTCACAATATCAAATAAACCATTAAGGAATGACATAACCAAGTACCGAAAGGTTAAACTAAACCATTCGCGGAACTATATTTTTAAACCGCCTTATGTTAACATTGGAAGTTTCTAATGGACCATTATGATACCATTAAACCCCGTACCTTTGAAATCATTTCAACTATCATTAATTTTACGTCATATTCATTCATGACACATCATTCCAAGTCGTTTGATATATTACATGCCATATTTTAGCATTGAAAGTTCCAATGAACCATCATGGTTCCACTAAACCAGGTTCCTTGAAACCAATTTGGATTATCATGAATTTTACGTTATAATCATTCATGGCACCTTATTCCAAATCGTTTGATATATTACATGCCATATTTTGGTATTGAAAGTTCCACTAAACCAGAATGGTTCCACTAAACCAGCTTCCTTGAAACCAATTTGGACTATCATTACTTTTACGTGATATTCATTTATGATACATCATCACAATTTGTTTGATATATTGCATGCCATATCTTATCATTGAAAATTTTTGAAGGTGTCATAAAGGTACCTGTTGAGATTTTTTAAGTTTTCTCTGGCTGGCGCTCACGCGCGGACTTTGGACTCGGAGATTCTCGATGCTCTCAACTCTCCCCTTGTTTATTTAAGAAGAAGAAGAAGAAGAATGCAGTAGGGCGTTGGCGCGCGAGCACAGCTATTTTGTGCTATCCTAATTCTTATTGTATTATTAGTTTTTAAGTAATAAATATAGTTTTAGTTGGAAGTTAATCATACAACGTGTGTGTTATTCATTAAATCATCAACATTTGGTCAGTTCGAGCCGGATAAGGACATGCAAATCACGAATGAATAACACAAAAGAAAAACCATCGCATATTCAGTGAGGATATAAACATCTACTCAACACAGTCAACTAACAAGGAGTGACAATACCGGTGAGACCCGACACGTCGCAGTCACAGCGATACAGCAGTCAACGTCGCCGGATTGGATCACAAAATCAGCGGTCAACGTAGCATAGAGGCAAGCGGCCAGGCGTCGACAGACGAATCAGCAGCCAACGCAGCACACAGGCGAGCGGCCAGTCATCGAGACGATTCTTCGGCCACATCAGCGAGGCGACCGGCAAGCGTTACACAGGCAGACGGCGCAGCACCAAGGCATCACACGGTCAACGTTACAGACGACACGTCAGATTCATACACAACCAGAGCAACTTCACATGAGAGTGTGGGTGCAGAAATCGGGGAACATCTGAATCAGGTGATGCAAAATATTCCTTAAACCTATTTTCCTAAAATAAACCCTAATTCAAAACCTAACCTTTAATCCTTAACGGGGGTCTGAAATTAAATTATTGCGATCAGTCATTCAGTTTAAAAACAACAACAAAACTTTCGTATAATTTCATCATATTTTGATTCCACTAAGTTGCCAATTAAAAACAAACAAACAAACAAACAATATGTCAGAAGAATTAAGGAAATTAATTTTAAGAAGAGGAGCCGTCAAAAGGCAATTAAAAAACTTTTTCGATTATGTCGCAGGATGCGAAAATGATAGGACACAATTAAACGAGAGAATAGAAAGAGCACCAGAAATATGGCAAAAATTTGAAGATTTAAATCACGAAATCGAATGCTTACAAGAGGCTACACAAGACGAAGAACACATTAGGGCTTTTAACCAATATGAGAATAATTATTATGCTGCAATGGCAAAGGCACGAGAAATGCTACAACAGGTATCTACAAATCCATCACCCATGCATGCACCAATTCAGGGTCAAGAAGCAGTGGGGAATTTAGCACAAACTCAACCAATGAAGATAAAATTACCGCCCTTGACAATCCAACCCTTTTCTGGGAATTATGAACATTGGCTTTCATTCAAAGATGCGTTCACCAAAGCGGTTCATAATCAAGAGAATTTGCCTAACGTGCAGAAATTTCAGATTCTGAAAGGTTTACTGACCGATAATGCATTGAAGGTAATCTCCGCGCTCGAGGCAACGGATGCCAATTATACAGAAGCTTGGCAATTACTCGAAAATCGATATGCAAATACAAGAATCATAATAAACACTCATATGAAAGGATTGTTCGAGTTTCCAGCTATATCTAAATCAAATCAGACCAACTTGAGAGCTCTAGTTGATACTGTTCGAACACATCTTCGTTCTCTCAAATCACTGCAGCAACCCGTTGATGAATGGGACACCATGCTGATATACTTAATTACAAGCAAACTAGACAACGTCACGAAAGAAGAATGGGAAAGAGAAGTCAGTGCTACGGAGGATTTACCTACTTTGAATAAGTTTCTCAGATTCCTAGAGAGAAGAAGCCAAATGTATGAAATGGTAGAGAGAGGAAAAGCAAAAATAGATATTTCTCAAACAACTAATTCAACAAGAAGGGAGAAAAGAGTAGCGTTAGCAACAACATCATCAGAGGCAATTCCATCAAGATGTATCGTTTGCAATGAAACACACAAGATTTACCAGTGTGAGAGATTTCTAAAACTCACTGTAGAGGCAAGAAACGATGAAGTCAAAAAACGGAATTTATGCATGAACTGTTTGAGAAGGGGCCACAAATACAAAGATTGCAGATCTTCATCATGTCGACATTGTGGTCGTAAACACAACAGTTTGCTGCATAAGAACGACAACAAGGCAAGCACAAACTCTATTGAGCGATCATCCATGGATCCATCGACGAGTCAAAATCGAGTAGTGACTCACTGCCTACCAAAACCAATTTCACGAGTGATTCTCTCGACAGCACGCATTTATGTCAAGGACATCCATGGGAAACAAGCATGAGATTCGAGCCCTCTTGGATCCAGGATCTCAAGTCAATCTTTTAACAGAGGATTTTGTGAATAAATTGGAACTCGAGAGCAAACTGATTGATCTACCCATAACCGGAATAAATCAAACCTCATTGAAAATTGACAAATCAGTCACCATATCATTGAAGTCTTTGGTGTCTAGTTTCACTGTGCAGCTAGAGTGCCTTCTCATTCCAACTATAACAGAAAGAATTCCACAGGTCAGTTTAGACGAGGACAGACTCTTCATACCGCATGGCATCGAATTAGCTGATCCAGACTTCACAACTCCAGGACAGATTGACCTGTTGATTGGAGCGGGATTGTTTTGGAAGCTTCTCATCTCAGGAGAAAATATTTCAACCAAAGGCCAGCCAACTTTCCAAAATACTCACTTTGGATGGATTGTTGGAGGAGAGTTCAGTGCTCAGAGCAAAGCATCTTCATCGACCTGTAATTTGTTGACAGCAACTTTGAGTTACGAAATTGAAAAATTCTGGAAGATAGAAGAACTGGATGATGAACAAAGGAAAGAGGACAAAGAGGAGTTCTGTGAGAAACATTTTCAACAATCACACATGAGAGATACCGAAGGTCGATTCCAAGTTGAATTACCACAGGATACAACTGTCGCACTAGGGGAATCATTTCACGAGGCATTTAGAAGACTCCAGAGCCTTGAATGTCGGTTTATAAAACAACCAGATTTAAAGGAGCAATACACCCAGTTTTTGGTTGAATATGAAGAATCTGGTCACATGTCGCAGCAACTAGAAAACGAACAAAAACGTGATTACTATTATATAACACATCAGCCAGTAATAAGAGAGTCTAGCTTGACAACGAAATTACGCGTTGTCTTCGACGCTTCTGCTAAAACATCTCTAGGCACTTCGTTAAATGATAGGTTGTTACCAGGACCAAATCTGCAGAATGACATCGTCAACATTTTGCTGCGCTTCAGAATGCACGAATACGTAATGACAGCAGATATAGAGCAGATGTTCCGTCAAATTCAAATCGCCGAAAAGGATCGCAGTTTGCAGCAGATTTTATGGCGAACAGATCACGAACAGCCAGTCAAAGTGTATACTTTGAACACCGTGACGTATGGTACAACTTGTGCTCCTTTCCTTGCTATACGATGCTTGCGAGAATTGGCATTTCAAGGAAAAGAAGTATTTCCCGAAGCAGCAAAGGCTCTTCAAGATGATTTTTACATGGACGATCTTATTACCGGAACTTCTACGCCAGAAGAAGCTACCATCTTGCAAGAACAATTATCACAGCTATTATCCTCAGGAAAATTTCTTCTTCGAAAATGGAGAACCAACGATTCGAAAATTTTGCAAAGATCGGAAAACCAAAAGGAAACCGATGAGCTGCTTATTCTAGATCAACGAGAATCAATAAAAACACTGGGTTTATTGTGGAACAGTAAAGAAGACGTGTTGCAGTATAAAGTTCAATTAGGCAAAGATGAAAATATAACTAAACGCAAGATTTTATCAGCCATTGCTAAAATCTATGATCCGTTGGGTATGATTGGACCTGCAGTAATTACAGCAAAGATAATTATGCAAGAGTTATGGAAACTCCAAACAAGTTGGGATGAAAGAGTTCCTTCAGTTCTTGAATCGGTATGGAGAAAGCTTCTTGAATCATTCGCCTATTTGCCAGACCTGGAAATACCGCGCAACGTTAACCCAAGAAATAAAAAGGGAAGCATAATTCTACATGGTTTTTGTGACGCTTCAGAAAAAGCATATGGAGCTTGCGTATATGTAGTGAGTACGGATGAAAGCGAAAATTTGCAATCCAATCTTTTGTGCTCAAAATCAAGAGTAGCGCCTCTAAGGCAAAAGCAAACTCTTCCACGTTTGGAGCCATGCGCAGCGCTGCTATTGGCGAGACTTGTCTCGATTGTCAAAGCAGCTTTGAAATGCGAAGTGAAAGAAATTCATTTATGGAGTGACTCTACCATCGCTCTACACTGGATTAAGAATATTCCTACAAAGAAAAAATTTGAGGCAAATCGAGCTAAGATTATCAGAGACTTAACATCACCATGTATATGGCGTCATGTCCCTTCCAAAGAGAATTCAGCCGATCTAGTTTCTAGAGGTGTAACATGTCAAAAACTGAAAACGCTCGATATTTGGTGGCATGGTCCATCTTGGCTTCTTTCACCCGAGAATTGGCCCGAACAGGAGACTGAGGCAGGAGAAAATTTTGAGGATGAAGTAGACACTATTGACGAGCAATTAGTTGCGCTTTCTGTCCATAATACTGAATTCGATTTATTGCGAAGATACTCAAGATTTTCAAAATTGCAGAGAGTTGTCGCTCGTTGTTACAGATTTTGCCACAACTTGAAACAGAAAAGACTAAATAAACCACTGAAGATGGAACCACTCACAATAGATGAACTCGAGACAGCTCGGAAAAGGATAATTCTATGGGTACAAGCCGAAGCCTTTCCACAAGAAATTGCAAACCTCAAGGCTGGGAAGCCTTTGAGTAGTGGGAGTTCGCTTCTTACATTGAATCCCTTCATGGATAAAGACAGAATAATTAGAGTCGGCGGACGCCTTCGAAACGCAACGATACCGGAAGAGCAGAAACATCAAGAAATTCTACCCTCCAAACATCATGTTACCAGTATAATTCTGCGGGACGAACATATCAGACTAATGCATTGCGGACCTCATCAATTATTACATTCAGTGCGTGAAAAATATTGGCCATTGGCAGGAAGTCGTGAAGCACGAAAAGTAACAAGAAATTGCGTGCCTTGCTTCAAGTACAGACCCAAGGTACCTCAGATTATTATGGGCGATTTACCTGAGCAAAGAGTAAACGTTCCTACTCGTCCTTTCGAAATCACAGGAATTGACTATGCCGGACCATTACAAATACGTGAGAGTAGAAGACGCGGCAGAGTGCATCAATCGAAAGGTTACATAGCGGTTTTCACTTGTTTTTCGACAAAAGCCATTCATTTAGAGTTGGTTACAGACATTACAACAGAAACGTTTCTAGCAGCTTTGAGACGTTTTACAGCCCGAAGAGGACTTTGTTCGCATATATATTCTGATAACGCCACTAATTTCGTGGGAGCTGCTCGAGAATTAAAGGAGTTATACGACCTTTTGAATGCGAATGAAGACGGAATCAAAACTGGTTTAGCTAATCGAGGTATCAGATGGACTTTCATCCCCCCTCGATCCCCTCATTTCGGTGGGTTATGGGAGTCAGCCGTTAAGTCGGTTAAAAAACACTTATACACGGTAACAAAAGGTTTGACGTACACTTTTGAAGAATATTACACTCTCTTAACCGAAATAGAAGCTATTTTAAATTCCAGACCTCTAATTCCCGTTTCTTCCGATCCCAATGACTTATCCGTCCTTACCCCTAGTCATTTCCTCATAGGATCCACCTTGCTACAACCCGTATCAGAATGTTACCTCGATGTAGCGGATAACCACCTCTCAAAATGGCAGCATATCCAGAAATTGAAACATCATTTCTGGAAGAGATGGCAGACTGAATATCTACATCAGTTACAGAGTCGGACAAGATGGAAGTCCGGCACCAGCCCTATTAAAGTTGGATCTATGGTATTGCTTGTAGACGACAACCAACCTCCCCTTAGTTGGCCACTGGGACGTGTGGTCAAAGTATCTCCAGGAGGGGATGGAGTCATCAGAGTTGCAGACATTAAAACTGCTAATGGAATCTTCCGACGGGCAGTTAAAAAATTATGCATATTACCATTTGATCAGTGAAGTGAAAATTATACAGTTTGCTTCGTTGAATGCTATATAGCATCTGATTTTATTACTATTAATTAGATTGAATTATAATCTGTAGTAATTATCATTGATTTGAATTTCTTTAATTATCATGAAGTTAAAATATAATCATACAGTCCACTTTCCTTTATTATGTTAAAAGAAACAAACGATTAATTCTTGAAATTGTTATTTCAAGGGGGCGGAGGATGTTGAGATTTTTAAGTTTTCTCTGGCTGGCGCTCACGCGCGGACTTTGGACTCGGAGATTCTCGATGCTCTCAACTCTCCCCTTGTTTATTTAAGAAGAAGAAGAAGAATGCAGTAGGGCGTTGGCGCGCGAGCACAGCTATTTTGTGCTATCCTAATTCTTATTGTATTATTAGTTTTTAAGTAATAAATATAGTTTTAGTTGGAAGTTAATCATACAACGTGTGTGTTATTCATTAAATCATCAACAGTACCATTAGTGCACGTGCCAATGTTTCGATTGCAACAATTTTCAAAATGGTTCATTTCCTGCACCATATTTATTGGCCGAAATAGTAATTTATATTCGCTTGTATCTCGTCATTAAGATTTGTTTCACATATTACTTAATATATCTGTCCATTGAAAATTGCTAGGTGGGGTCGTGATGGTACCATTTGTGGACGTGCTAATGAACCGATTTAGATAAAATTTATGATTTTTTCATGGCATGTACCATATTCATCGACTGACGAAAATAATAATGAATAACCGCATCTATCTCGTCATTACGATTTGTTTGATATATTACTCAATTTTTCTTCCCATTGAAAATCGCTGGGCGGGAAAATAGAGGTACCATTTGTGCACGTGCCAATGAACCGATTTAGATACCATTTGTAACTGGTTCGTGCCATGAACCATATTCATCGACTGACGAAAACAGATTTTGAAAATCTTTCATAACCTCGGAGGAGTTTGAGTTACAGACAGACAGACAGACGGACAGACAAGTTTCCCCACACTGATAGCATAAAGCACCTTTCGGTACTTAATAACTTGCAAATGTGTCATAAATGAATATAAGGTAAAATTAATCCAAATTGGTTCAAAGGCACTTGGTTGAATGTATCATTTGGTCCATTAGAAACTTACAATATTAACATAGGGCGGTTTAAAATAAGGTTCAGCGAATGGTTTAGTTTAACTTTTCGGTACTTGGTTATGTCATTCCTTAATGATTTATATTTCTATATAATCCCCACCGATCTCAATATATTTTTTTACCTGGAAACGAGCTTTAAAAGTTCTCCTGGTAAAAGCTTGCCGCCATTTCTTTTGTACAGGTGTTGACTGCATCCTTGACCTCCTTGTCAGGGCTGATTCGGGCTGACTATAGGGTAGATGGTGCTAAAAATTCCATCCAAACTGCTCAAGAAACTGAGTGGTAACACGAGCTGAGTTGTGACACGACCCATGTCCTCACCACTGACTCAGACATCAAAATGCTCTCCATACGCAGAAACAAGCTCTTGGTGAATGTCCACTGACTTGAAACCACGAACATGGAGAAACTGAATGACACTGCGCACAACGATCCGATTCGGCTTAGGAAGGAGGGTGGCGGGGACAGAACTGGAGGACGCCTTTTGCAGTACCTCTCCTGAGCGTATTAGTCGAACGACTAAGCTATCTTATCCCGCCTTCGTTCACAAGACCGTTTTCTTTCACGCAACGTTGCCGGATTTCGCATTACTCACTCTTTTAAGCCTAAATAACAAAACGGAACTTATTTTCTGGACACCAATCGTACATAAGGGATAGGCTTTTGCATCAACGGTCGGAATGTATGTACCAGGTATATAAGTTGCATCTGCAGTGCACATGAACTTACTTGAGAATCTACGGGAGCGGAAGCAGCACATAGTCTGACCGACAGACCCACGTATGGTTGGAATGTCAAAAGAGCAGCGCAATCACAGCAAGACTGTTAGCAAGCGGCAGGGTCTGTTGTCAGCACCATGATGATTCGGTAGAGCTGGCACAATCACTTCCGCCAACACGGAACATCCACTTGCTACACAGGAATAAGGTTGTATGAAAGAACGCATCGTGATACACGCTCTTCCATTCACACGGCCGGGTCTGGCTTAAGACAAGATAGTGATATACCCCAGATGGTTGCATTGAGATTCCTTCCAGGGTTTCCCGCCGAATACAACAACGTGAAGCAGCAGTCCTGTCTTTGCCATTAATGACAGATCCAATTCCTCTAATGCAATGCAAATAGTAGCCGATGTACTTTTGTGAGGACCATCAGTGTGTTTTGGTTCCTCGTATATACACACCGGCCAATGAATTAGAAACCTTCGTTCGATATGGTATTGACCCTCTTTTGGCTGTAATTACAGAACATACGCGGTTTGGCATGGACTCTACAAGGTGTTGCAATGCATGCAAGGTAATCGCAGACCATGCATTCGTCAGAGAGACCTTCAGGTCCTGCAGAAGAGCCGGAAGCGGATGCCTTCGATGAATGTCTCTTTCTAAATTATCCCAAACACCTTGATCGGATTCAAATCCGGACTTTGCGCTGGCCACGGCACATGTTGCAACTCGGTGTCATGTTCAGAAAACCACTCCTGAACAATTCTTGCTCGATGGACAGTAGCATTGTCTTCCATGATGAACCCGTCACCATTTGGGTACAAATGCACCATTGCAGGATGGACTTGATCTGCAACAATGTTCAGTTAGTCTTTGGCTTTCACCCGACTGTCAAGGAATATCACAAGACCCTTGCCATACCAAAAAAACATGGCCCATATGATGACACCTCCTCCTGCAGCTTCAACTGTGTTCACAACACATGAATTGTCCATCGCTTCATGGGGCTGCCGCCAAATTCTCCGTTGGCCATCGGTGCAAAACAATGTGTAACGTGACTTGTCCGACCACATCACCTTTTTCCAGTCGTTTACTGTCCAGTCACATCGTTCTTTACACCACTGCAGGCGAACTGGTTTGTTGCTGACACCAGGGGCTTCCTCACTGGCATGTGACTTCCCATCCCTATTCGCTTCAACTCTCGGGGCATTGTTCTGGAGGAGATGGGTTGCGATGATCCTTCAGTGAAGTCTGCTCTGAGTTGCTCCACAGTAGATCTTCGGTTTTGCCACATAGTCTGTCTCAGACGACGTCGGTCCCGGTCTGTGTTGATTGTTTTTGATTCCGTTTCCACGCATTGAACACCCTGGAGACCTGACCTTTTAAGATAACGGTCAGTTGTACTGTCCTGGAAATCGTAGCTCCAGCTAGGCGGGCTCCCACAATAACTCCTTTTTGGAACACAGACAGGTCTGCTGTTTTCCCCATTTTGCTCAACTTGAGCTGCTGCAGCTTGTTCCTACCCTGTAACCCCGCTTTACATATCAGTACAGTAATTCATCACGGGTTTCTAATTCATTGGCCGGGCGTGTGTACAACAAGGTTGACATTACATGCGTCCAAAAAGTAAAAATAATCTAACTAGGGAACCTCACCAACACTAACTGATTGCAAATTACATTAACTCACCAAATGTCATGGCACACCCCTCCAATCACGTTCCCTGTCCGTAAAGAGACAGATCTCGCTGCTTCCATTTTCGGAATGCAGGTGCACATGAGTCCTTGATATCGCACAATCATTGGAAGCAAAACTAGCCGCAGAAATGGCAGCACGCCAAGAGCTATCCGCATTTGAACGGGGGATGATTGTTGGTGCCAGATGGATGGGTACCTCAATATCAGATTTAGCCAACACCCTGTAGTTATCCCGTACAACCGTTGCAAGTTCACCCAACGAGGGGTTAAAACCCGTGTGGGACAGTGAAAGGTCTGCCCGCGCGTCATTGATGCCAGAGGTGCTCGACGAGTCCCACAACTGTGTCCGTGACTATAATTCGGCGAACCTTGGCAGCTGCAGGTTTTGGAAGCAGGAGACCAAGATGGGTGCCACTCTTCACAGCTGCACATCATCGGCAACGCCTAGCCTAGGCCAAACAACATCGACATTGGACCGCTGAGCACTGGCGAAAGGTTGCCTGGTCTAATGAGTTACGGTTTCAGCTGTATCGGGCCGATGGTCGTATCCATGTCTGGCGCAAGCCACACGAAGCCATGGATCCAGTTCATGAGGTAGGGACCACTCAGGCAGATAGACGCTCCGTACTAGTTTGGGGTGTTTTCTCATTGGTGCATCTGACATCCACTCTGCGTGCTACTTCCTATGTCGATCTGCTTGGGGTCACCTGCATCCCTTCATGAACTGTTTTTATCTCGCTGGTGACGGCATCTTCCAGCAAGATAATGCGCCTCCACACACGGCCCTTGTGACACGGCAATAGTTGGAGGCAACAATGATTTGGTCTCCGCGTTCCAATCCAGATTGCAATCCCATTGAATATTTGTGGGATTTCATCGAACGATCTGTCAGGTCGTCACAAACACAACTGGTAAATGCAGCATCGTTATGGAGTGCAGTAGAGGCGGCATGGCTTGCAGTGTATGTGGATGTGTTCCGGGACTGCCAGACTCTCTTCCACGACAGGTGGCCGCCCTTATCCGAGTCGGGGGGGGGGGCAAGACGTTATTAGGCAGGTGTGCATGACTTTTGGTGAGTGAGTGTATATTCTTATCCACACCAAAAGTCTTGAGTAGTTTTATTGGCTTAGGAGGCAATCAACACCATAGCACTGCGCTCATTTGTTATTAATTCAAATCAATGGAAGCTGAAGCATAAGTGCAGAGCTGCACTTACTTCTGGAGCGGAGACCTGCAGGTGCGACAAATTGGTCAACGTGTACAGTCTGGTCATGTTCCAGGTTTTTTCTTCATTTTCTAAAAGCTGCAACATAATGAGAAACAGAAACGGTCATCGCCATAGAGTGAACAAAACTGAAATTTTTATGTTGTTAAAGTGCATTCACGATTTATTGATTGATTTAAAAAAAATGAAAATTGAACACAGGGTGGGAAGACCCTGAAAAAAGCTGATATTTCGGATAGAGGCTATCCTTTGTCAAAACAAAATAATGGAGAATAAAGGAGTAATACAGAGTCGAGTCACATTCTTATGACCACCAGCTAATATCGAATGGCGAATAACCGCCTTTAGCTTCACAGACAAAAGCTAGACGGCGAGGGAGCGAGTCAATAAGATTCTGGTAGGATTCTATTAGTAGCTGTTGACATGCACACTGTAAAGCATCTGATAGCTGTTGAAGGGTACACGGAGGTTGGGCCATAGTATGCAAGTGACGATCGAGGTGATCCGAAAGGTTCTCGATTGGGTTGAGGTCTGGGGAATTAGGGCGCCAGGGTAGTACTTGGAACTCTTGGTCGTGTTCCTCTAAACATCCCGGAACAATTGCAGCCATATGACACGTTGCCATATGTGGGTGTACTTGATCTACAATTATGGATATATATAAACGAGTCGGTTGAGAGTGCCTTCTATAGGTATCAGTGAGCCCAGACAATGCCATGTGAACACTCCCCACACAATGGTTGCAGGATGTTTGTTGTCGGAGGCTTCCCGCCTCATCCGCAGGCGACCATCACTTATGTAGAGCAGAAATCGTGACTCGTCGGAGAAGGCAAAAACCTTTTTCCAGTCAGAAAGTGACCCAGTTTCTGTATTGTTGGGCACATTGAAGCCGTTTTTGGCAATGATGAACCTTCGTCATCATGAGTGCGGTGACCATCCGAGCCCCATACGTAGCAGGGTCCTCTGTACTGTGGTTTTAGAAACATGTCTGGTAGCACCCGCGTTGGTGGGAGCGGTAAGTTGGTCCACTGTAGCTCTTCAGTTGGCCTTCACGTATATTCGCAGCCGACGTTCAGTGGCACGTAGTCTTCCACAGTTCCCATACCGTTTATTCTGAACGGACCCATTTTCCCACTCATGATACACTTTAACTATAGTAACTATAGCAGTAGCACGAGAACAGTTCACAAACTGCGCGGTTTCCGAAATACTGCCACCCTCGGTCCGAAAACCGATTATCATCCCCTTTTCCAGGTCTGATGATATATCACGTTTCTTTTCCATTACAGCAATGACTGATATGTTTTAACACAGTGGAAACCTACCTTATATAATCTCCTATCCAATTACCAACACGTTACATAGTTCCTCGGCTGGGCAACTCTGAAGACAAACGTAGCGGGTGTTATAATAATGTGAATCGAACCTGTAGTTATCTTACTAACTCTACCAGCATCATTTACAGCCCGGGTTAAGGAGAAGAGGAGAGTTTTTTGCTTCAAATGGAGGTATGTAATTATGCAAAGATTTGTACTCACCTGTCTGAGTTTATCGCACAAGGAGTACACTTCGAATCCGTCATCTAGCATCTTCGAACTGTTAATCCCGAAGGAACTCAGGATGCTGTGTAACGGGCCGACTATTGGAACGGCTTCGTAAAGCATGTCCAGCAATGACTTTCCCTCCGACAACTACAGAAGAAGAGTGAAATCAAAGAACCTAAAACCTAACATTAACGTGTGTGGGAGAGAGTAATGAAAGTGTTATTTTGTCCATTAAAACATTCATTAAGCTATGCACGTGCTGACAATCTTAATTAATGGACGACTGTTATCTGCAGTTAACAAAA
>JAHWFO010027152.1:799-18457 GCA_023313115.1 Rhysida immarginata
AACAAAACGAGTGGTTCGGAAGCAATGCTTTCACTGCCATACTCGTCTGGTTTGTAAACAGGGGAAGTACACTGAATTAGCTAAGAAGCCGGTCGGACTTTTTAGACACACCAGAGGATAACAAGTGAATGAAAAAATACTTTTTCAAAAACAACTTTTTTGAAGGTCTTTTTATGAGTTTTTTCATATGGTGCCATCTCTTGAGCAAACAAACAAACATCAACCAAGTCTATTTCATATTAATCCTCCCCCCTTTGGATTTTTTGATTTTTTTTTTTTTTTTTTTTAGATTCATGCATTGTCACCGACTTTACGTATTTGTACAAAATTTCAGCAAGATCGGACTAGTGGAAGAGTTTGAAATATTGATCACAAAATTTCATCCACCAAACATGACCCAAATGGCTAAAGTTATACAACGGAGGAGGCCGTGGACTGGTGGGCTTTTACTGAAATACAACTTCTGTGAAGTTAAGCTACATCAGGCATGGCTAGTCACTGGATGGGTGACCATCCGTGATTCACGATCTTCACCTCCCCGGCGGCTATGACCATCATAAGCAGTCGTTATTCCAGGTTCATCCAGGGACCCAACTCGTCCTTCATACAGGCCCTGGATGGACGTATTGGATTACCAGTACTACTACTACTAATAATAATAATAAGGAAATTTGGAATCAGCCGAGTTTTTAATGATTGATCCACTTGAATAATATATCGCTTTGACTTAGCATTCTTTATTTTCGTAACCCTTGGAAAGTCCTGCGCTTTTGATAACGCTCCGATACGAACATTGTGAAGAATCTTTTTGAAATTATTTAACACTGTCGAATTGACTGTTAAAATGAGTGGCAATCCACTTTTATCTTTGATGATTCTATAGAATTTATTAAGAATGATGAATTTTGGTTAAACAACAGGGTACATAAAACTTTGTATACCGTTAAAAATTGATCAAATTCCAACCAGTAGTTTTAGAGTTA
Organism: Rhysida immarginata; assembly: GCA_023313115.1. Taxonomy (NCBI): domain Eukaryota; kingdom Metazoa; phylum Arthropoda; class Chilopoda; order Scolopendromorpha; family Scolopendridae; genus Rhysida; species Rhysida immarginata. The sequence goes on from JAHWFO010027152.1 coordinate 1,783, forward strand.
CGCGTTCAGCATCGTAACCCGTGCTCACATGCGAGTAGTAACCAGCACGTGTTACGATTTTGAATGCGTAACTCGGAAAATATTCATTGGAATTCGATCAAATTTTAACGGTCCACGCAGTTTTATGTACCCTGTTGTTTTACCAAAATTCATCATTATAGATGTCACAGAACTTGAGTTATTAACTTGTTGATCTTGGTAGCGGCATTTTTATTTCTGTTCATATCTCAATTATCGTTCAAATTCGGACCCACGTTCGGGTGAACTTTTTTGCTTAAAATCACCCATACTACCTCCCCTCCAAGTTTGTACAGACCGTTCAGATACACCCTGTATACATGAATTAATGTATAAAAAATATTATTATTTCTAATTTTTCATGTCTTTTTGAAATTCAACAAACGGCTCGGAAAACATTACGAAGTTCAACAACCGGCTCGCGCAATCTTAAGAAGTTCAACAATTCGCTCGCGCGAGCACACCACTGTCTAAAACCTTATTAACGACGGTACAGATGTATGTAACATGTATGTCACACGCCATAACTTTTGAAAGGATTGACCTAGAGGCTTGAAATTTTCTACACACGTAGGCCCTATACAGAGGACGGAGCGAAAAATATAGCAAATTCTCTAGGGTGGACCAAACCATGTGTGTTTGTGGTTTCCCCAACTGACTTCCTTTCATGTCTATGGAGTTTTGATTGCGTTTGAGCAACTTGTGACGTCAGAGTTTGCCTGTTTGACGTCAGAATTTAAAGAACTCTATTTGAAGTATAGCGAATCCTCCCGCTACTGCTTGTAACATTTTGATGCCATAACTTTTGAAAGGATTGACCTATAGGCTTGAAATTTTCTACACACGTAGGCCCTATACAGAGGACAGTGTGAAAAATATAACGAATCCTCTTGGGTGGCCCGGGGCCCCTCAGGGGCCACTTGTGTGAATTTCATGGTTCCTTTTTTATCTTTTGAACAAAGGGTCTTCGGGGTCCTCTATACAAAATTTCAGCCTCGGGGATTGCCCGGTTCAGAAGTTATGGAGGAACAAACAAACAAACAAACACACGGAAAGTGCGCTACGTATATAAAGATTCAATTTTTTTTAATGCTATATTAACTTATAATTTTTTTACTGTTCTTTTTTTTTTCTCATCGGTCTCGGTGGCTCAGGAGTTGCGTGATCGCCTCTGATGCCCGAGGACGCGGGTTCGACCCCGGCCGAGGGCGACGAGGATTTTTTCAGGAGGAAAATCCTGAGATCACGCACTTCCTTCGGAAGGGAAATAAAGCCGTTGGTCCAATGTAGTCGTTGGCCGGCTGCACGTTAAAGAACCATTGCGAGGCAAAATTTGCGGCCCCTATAACGCCGTCCTGAAATGACCATGGCAGTTGAAAAGGACGTTAATACCAAACAAACAAAACCAATCTTTTTTCTCAATACGTCGATCTTTTTAGAACGGTTTGCTGTGTCAATGTTGCTTTCTCAGGTTTAAACATCAGCGGTACTGAGGATTCTAAGCTGACGACTTACATCTACTCGTAATTTAGACTGATCAAAACCTCCAAGATTAATTATCATATGCTGCCCTGCTAAAATTATGCGGAAAATTTTCTTGTTGTTGTTTTAGCTCCCTTGCGTCACTCCTGCTTTGTTAATGTAAATAACAAATGCTCTGAGAGGAGTTATCATAGGTGTTGCATTAGTGATAAGTCAATCGAAATCGGCGTTTTCATTGGGCATTCTCGATCCATAGTACATGATCTCTTCTAAAGGGCCGGAAGGTAAATACTCTTCGTTCTGAGATTGTGTAAGGACCATTGCCATTAAATAGCGATGATCGGGCCGTTTCACACTCCAGCAATCTGATGGTCATGTCGCTCTGGAGAGGCGAACAAACGAGAAATATGATCTAGAGTTTCTTGTGGTGCAGTGAAGGACTCTGGTGGTGGGGTCATGACTTGGGCTACGTTCTGTGCAGCAGGCGTCAGTCCCATATTATTAACCTTAGACAAAATGTAATTTTAGTGGCATTTTTGATTTTGTTGAGATATTTGTTTTGGGCTCCCTAAATCAATTTGTTTCCAACAGTAACAAGAGGGGTCCTTTGTTGATAAAAAGAAATGATGTGTTTTTTTTCTATTTTTGTATTTTCCTTTTTCCAAAAAAAAAAAAAAAAAAAAAATCGGCGAGGGGATTTTGGAGAGGAGAGGGGCAATGGTGGAGAACATCAATCGAGTTCCTGGTGAAATATACACTCTGTGTAATGGTATGGTTATTAGATTGCATATCGATGACGCCCTACGGTTAAAGCAGGGGTTTCCAATCTAGGGTGCTAGGAAACGTGATTGTAAATTGAAAATCTCTTTTGATTTTTAACTTCTTATCTTATAACCTAACAACAAAATTTTAATAGACTAAATTGTCCAGGAGTAGCGACTTTGGTAGCAGTTTTTATTACTGTTCTACGCGTTTCGAGTGAACCTCATCGTCAGGAACTACACATGCAATACATGCATAGTTCTTGACGGTGAGGTTCACTCGAAACGCGTAGACCAGTAATAAAAACTGCTACCAAAGTCGCTACTCCTGGACAATTTATTCTATTAAGTTTACACCAATATGTAAATTTTAGAACAAATTTTTAACATAAACTTTTTTTTTGTAAGCGATGCGCAGGTTTATTAATAAATTTTTAGGGTTACGAAATAAAAAAATAAGTTTGGAAAACCCCTATTCTAGAGAATCATCGAGCAGTTTCGTCAGGAGCGAATCTCAAAACAGCGTAATAGGTGAGTGATTTGACTGTTATATTAAATGCGTTTGATAGAAAGAAAAGTCGATTATATAAAATGTACATGAATGAAGTCCATGTGTTCCCGATCCGTATTTGTTTTTCGGCATGAGTTCGCAAAGATCAAATAGTGAAACTTCAATTGAGTGCACTGCCAATTATGCTACTGTTGACTACTGGTGGGGAACGCTCATAGGCGTAGCCAGATTTTATGTTGGGGCAGGGCGGGCGGGGAGGGGGGGGGGGAGAGGTCTGGATAGGTCTAGTTGGTTATATTTTTTCTAGTTATTTGACTTTGTTAATTCTGTCAAATTTCAGCTGCCAATGGCTGTAATCATCTATTTTATCAACCATCAAGTCTGCAAAGTCGGTGAACGATTTAATACATTGTTCCGAATTACCACAGTTTTCATATCGATTGAAATGTAGCCCGAAGGATTAGGCGTGTCTATACTATTAGCGGGGGTGTCTCATCCAGATTTTTTATTTCTGCCACCTACACTCAAGTGCTTCAATGCCTTCACAAAAGCGCGCAGGAAAATGGAACTCTTTTAAACCTTATTAAAATGTATAGAAATTTTATTGAATTTAGTTTCTTTTTCCTATACTTAATGCTTCAAAAGCATTATGGCAGAAGCAAATATTCTGAATGAGACTCCTCCGATGATGACAACGCTTGAAAGTATTATGAAAAGTCTGGCGAATTCTGAACAATTTATTAAATTTCGCCGATTCCTACGTAGATTTGATCGTCCATAAAATTTATTATTTTTTTAGAATTGGAGATCCAAGACAATTTACCAGCAAAAGGTGACTGTAGGTGGACTTCTGTTTTAACAGGAATATCGTAATCGCTTCATAATTGGTCAAAATTATTGGAGATGTATTAGAATCAACCATATTATTTATCATCTTTACTATTTTCTTTGTAAGAATTAATTAAAAGGAAACGGCTCTTTGTTTGTGTCCAATAGAGCCTTAGCCTTCGCTATCAGTTTACTGTAATAAAATATATTTTGTCTCATCTGGCTCTTCGCCCATACAAATTTTGTGCCTACTTAGCCTTTTTTTGCGATATAATTGCACATTACCAAATTATTAGACGCTTATTGAGCATTGATATCTTTTATACGAGGACCGTTTCATAAATCATGACCTAACTATCTTATTTCATATAAACATGTAAAATATCGCTTTTACCGGGTGATTCAGTCAATTTCTGACCATTTCACTAGAATGAGGTGCATTAGGGATAACCAACTGAAGAATATGAACGCCATATCGAATTTCTAAATAGTTGGAGTTTGTATTGTTGCAACGGCGCTGCATGAAAATCGTATTGTTGAAAAGATTTAGTCAGAAGATTTATTTGTTTTCTTATAAATTTTATGTTATTTTCTTTTACGTTTCCAAAAATTAATTGCATGTTGGGTAAAACCAGACAGGAAAACGATGTCGACTTTTAATGCACGTTTTTAAACGAAATAAAGTTAAAATATGCAGTTACAACTACATTTTGTATTATAGACCACAAAGAATCAACATTATCAATTTCACCAATAAAGTCCCAATCATAATTTTTTAGATACATATATAGACCTCTAAAATCTGATTTTTCATAATCTATTTTAGAATAGACATAATTGTTAGGACTAGTACATGCAATTTCACATTCTGTTACCAGAAGGGGAGGATGATTAGTATCTACTGTGGATAAAATAAAACTAGACTTTTTTACTGTGCAGCGACTATTAGTATAGACTTTGTCTAGACAATCATTTCGATGATTAACCACTGAGTTATAATTGTGAAAATTATGTGATGTAAGAAACGTGTGGGTGGTCGTGTACGCAAACATTATTAACTTTGTTCTTTCCTTAGTAGAGAAACCGCCCGGATCTCGTCGACACTACAGAGCAGCAGCTCGCCAGAGGCGGACCGTACGAAAGGAAGTGGTTTTCTTCGATGGTCGTTCATCGCAGTACGCCTGTAGTATCCATAAAGCCTTCTTCAGTGCAGCGCAGTTCGGCTAGCTTCCGTCTTCTTCCCTCATTGCCTACGAGTTCGGCCTGTCGAAGGTTGGTCGTATCGGCGGACCTCGTCGTGGAAGAACTCCGTTCTCTAAAAGCGCACAACCAGAGGAAATTCGAGCGGCCAGGGTCACTTGGATAACCCCGTGGTCGTTATCAGCTTATCTCCAAGAGGGACTCGACTCTTTTATTCCCCACCAAAGGTAGGCTAATGTTTTGCTATGAACTTAGCTACTTTAGCTCGCTAAGTCTCCTATTTTTCTCCCGCTCATTTAGCTTAGTTAAATTTGCCTGATTTAGTTTAGTAAATGTCGCATCGACGCTTATTTGACTAGGCGATTTTAAAGTGGGCTGTCTTAAAGTTAGAAAGTATAAATTAAAATAGCTTTAAGAGAGTTTCATTGGGGCAGCTAGTTTTTTTTTTGTTTTTTTTTTGTGACGCAGTCATTAAAGATTTGATTCTGATGGGTGCTATTCTTTTTCTCTCTCTCTCCCTTGGTTTAGTTTCTCGAGATATTCCTTCCAAAACTAAACGCTTAGCGTAGCCGCTTTTCTGTATGATTATTTGCAGCGGTCTCGTTGAAGCAGGAAGAAAAAAATTATTATGCTTATAAAATTAAATTATAGAGCTTATTCATGAGCCTTACAATATGGCGGCAGCAGCTTCAGCTCTGACTTTGATTGGCGGGAGCAGCTTCAGCTCCGCCGTTGATTGGTAGCTGAAGCTGCTGCCACCATGTTGTATACCAGTTTCACGCTGTGATTGGTTGCTGCGGAACGACGTCACTCTGATGAATAAGCTCTATTTTTTTAATTAATGGAAAACAGCCTACTTTTATATTGTTCGTTCATTGTTCCAGGATTCCCATTAGTTCGATGAAGTTAACGTTTAGAGCTTCTCTAGTTGGGTAAATCCAGCAATTGTTTTTTGTTCCAATTAGGATCATTATTAGAAATGATGCTTCTTTGTATAAACCATGATCCGTCGTAGAGAGTCTGGAGATTTAAGTGGTTAATCCAGACGTAAATTTCTTTCTATTGCCTTGCATAATATTCTCTCTGAGGATTATTCAAATTATGTCTATAAGGTCCTTAACAGAAATTTAGTCTGTTTACTTCCAAATTTTCTGCGTGTTAGCAGAAGTTTATATTGGCAACAAGCGAACAAGCTCGTTAATTGCAAGCTTTGTAAGTTCCTTAAGTTTTATTGTTTTTTTAATAAATTTTCCTTGTTGTTATCTAAAGTATATGTTTTATGTCATGATTAACTTCCACTGCATCTGCTACCTTAAGGACGTGACAATGATGGTCTCCACACAGCCAGTGCTGATGTTCAGTATTGAAGCCAATTCTCGGACATGAATTCGTCTGTTGTCCCTTATCAGATGATTTATTTGTGCGATGATGCCATCGTTGACTGCAGTTGCTGGCCTTGCCTTATGAGGTTCATTGCCGGTGGATTCTCGCCCTCCTTCAAACGTTTGGCACCAAGCAATGACGGATGATCGAGACAAACATGACTCGATGAACTGTCTTTGAAGACTCTGCTGAATTTTAGATGCTTTCACACCTTCGTTGTGGAGAAACTTGATGATTATTCTTTGTTCCACTTTGGTCGACACATCGCTGTCCGCCATTTCGTTTAAACAAACAATCGATTATCATGGCAACCAGATAAGTGGTGCTGCATTTGCATGACAGGCGTTAGTGGACATCCCAACAATGAAAGTTTAGATTTTAACAACAATGAAATTTACAAAAAATAAAGTCCAGGTCAAATTTAAACGCCCCTCGTACATCGAAACACGCGTAAGCTATGTTTTACAAATATGTGCATATACGCAATTATTTTGCTTATCAAATGCAATCAAAGTTAACATTAACTATATCCTCCAATTTATAAATAAAAATATTTGACTGTAAAGATTTGTAATACTCTTTCTACCTTTCCCTTCAAATTCACAGTGTCACAAATTGATGTATACACTCTTTGAAACGTTAGAGCTCAGCAACGAAATGAGATAGAAATATAAAGTTTGTTGTGTATGATCCAGACGGCGCTGGAAAAGCATAGCAACACGTTCATTTGTTTATAAACTAAAATGGCGGTGAGACTTTCATTCGATGAACGTAAGTGGATACTGAAGTGTTATTGGAAAATGGAGAGTGATCTCTTCGAGAATGGAAATGAAGTTTACTTCCAACAAGACGGGGCTCCACCTCACTTTCATGTCGATGTGAGAACTTTCCTCGCTCACACATTCAATCATAGATAGATAGGATGAAGAGGAAGTGCTACAGAGTTCCTGCCTCGATCTCCCGATTTAATCCCTCTCGACTTCTACCTTTGGGGAACTTTAAAGAACAAAGTGTATGCCACAAACCCAAAAATTGAACTTTCCATCAATGATATTCCATTAGCTACAATCTAGTCGATATATCGCCGTGGTCAACGTCGGTGTTGGGAGTGTACTTTGGCAGAAGGTAGACATTTTGAATATGTACGGGCTTAAGGAAGTTTAAGGAATAAAATACAACAAATCTTATATTTTTATCTCATTTCGTTGCTGAGTTATACGTTGCAAAGAGTGTATACATCAATTTGGGACATTCTGTATATCAATAAAAGGTAATGTGTCTGTCTATCTGTCGCCGTGTTGTTTCGCGATCATCTATACAACCATGACACCAAAAAAGGTCAAATTTTGCACGATGCTTTAATGAATAGGCCGGGAAAATAGTTAGGTTTGTTCTTTTAAGAATATTGCAGTGAATTTCCGCGCCTCGCCCCCGCAAAACGAGCGAAAAACCAACTGCATATTAAACGAGGCGACCTCATCCCCTTTCCAGGAAATAAGATAAAAAAAAAAGTACCCCATCCCTTTTCCCTTATTTTTATTATCTTATCGATTGTATCCTCGTACTGTGAGTTATTAGGTCTCTCTCTCTGTCTATGTAGGTGGGTGTTTGTTTGTTAGTTTGTATGTGTGTGTGTGCCTGCTTATTTGTATGAAAGTTCGCGATAGTCTCTGTGGAATGAATTTCGTGTCAAATTTTGCATTATGTTTTAATATAGTTCGGCAAAGGTTTTAACTAGTTTTTAATATTTAATGTAAATATTTTTGGATAAAATTAAAGCTTGCTCACAGAAATCTGCACCTTACCTAATGTGTCAATTTTGAGGCCCAGAACGAACATGCGAATACTGTTGCAAAATGACTCACAAATATTTTTTGCAGATAAACACTTTGAGATGGTCGAAGGGAAAATTCGAGCAAGATGTCAACGGAAATAATATTTTACCGCCAAAGACATCTTTGATTCAAAATCTAGACCAGCTAAACAAAGTATTTTAAGACATTGAACAAAATTACAGAAATTGACAATAACGTCAGTATTTTTAAATGGTTATGCAAAAGGGCAGTAGTTGTTCCAAGAAATGACGGTGTTCCATAAACAACAAATTATGGAATAGCTTTCTGGCACGAGCAAAATGTACAAATCGGTAGATGAAGATGCAACAAGATTTCCAATAGAGTTTCTGAAGAATTTCCTGGATTGTCTGAACGTTACATTGAAATTAGAGTTGGCTTTCCTATCACTCTATTTCGTAATATTGATCCAACAAAGCTTTGCAATGGAACAAGAATGTATATGATATTAATTCAGATTACTATCATCACTGACTATGCAAAAAATATTGATGTGTTGATTTCTCGCATTCCAATCGAAAAGAAGGCTAATATATTTTCTTTCAAACGAATCCAGCTTCCTGTTCGGCTTTGTGATGATCAATAAAGTGCAAGGACAAATCATTTAAAGTAGCGGGAGTCAATTTGGATAATCCGTGCTTTTCACATGGACAACTATATGTAGTATTCTCAGCCGTTGGCTATGTTTTTCAGCTGTGTTCCTAACGGATCAGCAAAAAATGTTGTCTACAAAAGAGTCTTGGAAAATAACTAATTGCATAGTATCTTTTTAAGTATCTGTTGATAATACGTTCACATTTTGCATTTTCAATAATTATATCCTTTGCAGTTAATCAAGCTTGGAAGAAGGCTTAATTTAAGTATTCTGAAATTTACCCTAAACAACCTGGCTTTGCTTTATACAACCCACTCGAGCAGAGTCGGGTACTTATTCTAGTATATCATAAATATCAACTGAGAACTTTTATAAATTTATATTAATACTATTCATACGTTATAAAGTCATTCAAAGTACTCACCCCGAAAATACGTTTCAGATTCTGTCTCTAAAGTTTAGGATTTCATTTTATATCGAAATAGTCACAGGTGTTCTAAACGGGAAAAAAATTATATATTTTTCGTCTCCATTTTGTCATTAAAATTAATCACATGTGAGGCAATAAATTTTCATTTCATTATACGGATATTCCTGATAGTAAATCATTCTTAATCTAATCAAATTTTACTTCATTTTTAAAATTCATTGCCCAATATAGTTGCCTTGCGTTTTATTTATGGAATGCAAAACTGGCTGATTTAATACTAATTTAAATTAAAAATAATAAGAAAATTTACGATTTTTAATAACATCTTAAAACTAGCATTTTTACTAGTTAGATCTTTATTGATACCAGGATCCCCCAATGATCGAAATTCGATCACATTTCCTGGAAAAAAAATATATGTGTAATTCTTCTTGCCTCAATCTTGCTTATTAATAAACTTTGAAGAATGAAAAATAGATAATACAATAATGATAACTTTGAAAATTTCTCTGAATAATATTTAAAGCAATCTAAAGGCATCTTTTAATATATCTATCGAATTATTATCTAAGTATAATATTTATATTTAAGCTAAATTGTCCCTCCCTAACTCTGCGTTTCTCCCCCGTTTCACTGCCCGAATACGCGGGTTCGATCCCGGCCGAGGACGACGAGGATTTTTCAGGGGGAAATCCTGAGATCACGCACTTCCTTCGGAAGGGAAGTAAAGCAGTTGGTCCCGTGTAGTCGTTTACCGACTGCACGTTAAAGAACCCTTGCGAGGCAAAATTTGCGGCCCCTATAACGTCGTCCTGAAATGACCATAGCAGTTGAAAAGGACGTTAATACCAAACAAACCAAACCAACCAGACCGTCCCAATATGGAAAATTAAGGCCTGTTTCGGACCAAAAATCGATAACTTTTTTGTTACTAAAGAAAGAGTGTTAACAAAATTTTTAAAAAATAAATAAAAATCAAAAACTTCAAAATTGGTATTTATTTTATTTTTAACTAAAATATTACTTTCAAAGTGTATGAAAAAACCTTAAAATAGCTTGGAAAACGACGAACAATACATAAAATGTTTACCTACTAATTATAGAAATATTTTGAATAGTTCGTTAATAACAATTTTTAAGCAGTTGCTGCTATGAATAATGTATAGGCACCAGTCCACCTCGCCACACCTTTCGTCTGTGCTCTTTAATGACGAATCCGATTTTTGCCTTTCTGAAGAATTGCATCAAGCATTCCGCAAGGATTGTGAAAACTGCAATGCCATGGAGGAAGGATAGTGAATGTATGCATTATCATACTGGCCAAAGAGGATGCTTTCAAAAATAAACGTCATATCAGGAAATTTGTAGACACATACCCTTTCTTCAATGCATTCCTATATTATACTTGGGGACCTTCAGGTTCTGAAATCAGTTCGTTGACTTTAAAAAGTTGCAGAGTATTTGTTATACGGTTTTCAAATGATTTCAAATGAACAGCAACAACACAACAATTAAAATTCTTTCAAATGAACATCAACAATGATTTGAGTTGATTTGATATTTATTATTAAAAAAAAAACATTAAAGAGGCAATGCTACATGCGTTGACAAATATGGTGCACAACCTGTTCCTTAATGTTACCTTTTTTGAAACGCTTTTACCTGTGCTAATACATTGTGCACATCTAGCGCACAGGAACTTTCCAACCATATAAGTTTCATGCGTATTCGTCCACGTTAACACAGGTAAAAGTGCATAACAAAAAATGTGTTGCCGTATTTATATATAGATTTTCTTCATGGTAACGTGCAAGTATAATGTATAATAAATACAAGGAAAAGTTAATATTTATCAAGAGGAAATAAATAATTTAAAAATTTAATAATATGCAAATAATTAATAATATCTTTTATGAGATATTTTTAAAAGACAATGATAAACTCATAAATTGTGCCGTACTAAAAGAATTCACTAAAGTAGATAATAAAAAATGAAGAAGGAACAATTCAATTTTCACGACTTCAAATATTGTGACTATAATATAGTAAAGTTTTTCTTTATCGCTAGGACTTTTTTTTTTGTTTATGACGTAAAATGCATAAAGTGGTGGGTATCATATCGTGGTGTCAAATTATATGATTGAAGATAGCTTTGGGGACGCACTTGAATCGGCTGTCTGAGTTTTTTAGAAGAACTCGGGGCGGATTTACGTTTAAGCTTAGGGCCTCACGATCTGTAGGCCTCTTCTGTAGAGTCTCACAATCTTAGTTTAACATGGGAGGTGCTTCATATACCTAAGGGCCTCATCAAGTCTAAAGCCGCCCCTGGAGGAACTGTTTCACCTCAAAGATGATCTCCTCGTCATCTTGGAAACGGTGACCACGCAGTGTGCTCTTCTTGCGTGGGAAAACGAAGAAGTCGCTGGATATCAGGGCGGGTGAAGCAATAATTCGGTGAAGAGTCCCCGCAAACGTCGCAGTCTCTTGCGGAGCAAGTGCTGGAGCATTGTCATGCAAGAGCAGCACTTATCAATATGGAGACGAACAATTTTTCAAAGAACTGGCGTTACATACAAAACAGCATGCCTCTTAGTATCCCACACAATTCCCGACAGTCTGATAACAGTGGCGTAGTTTGAGGTCGACTGCTAGTCTTAGTTCCTGTCCATTTTGCATTCCGTTTTTCTACTTTATCTAATACGTATGATAAATTCATTTGCCTCTCCTATGGGATCTATAGAATTCAAGGTCTTTATATTGCCATTAGATATATGAAATATGGAGGCTTTGCAATATATTTTTATTGACGAATAAAGTCATCAACCGGTTTCGCCATCTTTTTACCGGTTTGTCAAGATGTGGAATGAATAGCCGCTAAATATTTTTGAAATTGAATAATAATATCTAATAATATGATTGGTTTACAATGAACAGTAAGGTATTTATTGTTGAGAAGATAAAAGTTAACAATAGGAAGCTGTGAACATAGTGAATAATAATGAAGATAAATCAAAGACAAATTAATAATTATAATTTAGAACAGTTTAATCGGTAAACAGCAGAATTTGTAAACGGAGTAATAATTGATACAAGGGGCGGGTGGAGGTGAGAATCTGCATGGATTAGTATACTACGAAAAGAAATGTTTATACCGTTAGATGACTAGATGATAAAAATTTAGCAAGAAGGTAAATACTGTTGTAGGGGAAAACCCGATTTTATTAGTAGAGTGGCTGTTTGAAGGTTGTTTATGTAATGCTTTGTGTTTTTGTCTAAAGCCCCGTTTCCTTTGAGTTTTTCTCGGTTCGGTTCGCGAAACTAGATCCGTAATGCCGTGGAATCGAAAGTCATTTCGTCAAGCGCGTTTGAAACTCGTTTCGTTCAAACTAGTTCTGAGAACTCGTTTCATTGACGAAACTAGTTTCGCATCGCAGGCTCGCACTCGCAGTTGCATTTTGCAAAATGGCAGAGCTGTGATTGGTTTGCAATTCTACATAAAATATATAAATTATAATGCTGATAATAAAACTAATGGACTAATGTGTTAATTAGTAAACAGTAAATATTTTAAACCCATAAATAGAGAAACATAAAAAATTCTACGCCTTTGTTGGGTATCCATATTGTTGACAAAGCCAGAAGGCACTGCATTATTTCACTTTCAAACAATGCCACAATGCAATCGGAAAAACGAGATAGAATGTTAAAACTCCCTTTAGATACCACCGCTTATAACAATGAGCTCGAAATCTAAAAGGATGATTCTAATCGCGTGTAAAACAATTTAAGGGTAAACAATTATAGAGGTCAAGGTAAACACAAAAAGTCCTATTAACATGGGTCCAGTTTTTATTTCTTTTCAAGTTACAAGAAATGTTCAAAGTGGCTATACATGTTCAAAGTGGCTATACATATTCGCCGTTTTTCGCGTATAGAGGGCGAAGCATCGGCTTGATGTATGGAGATTCCAGCGGTACAGATGTTAGCTATGTTTTAATGGCTAGTTCATTTTGTTTTTAGAATATGCCCGTAAATTGTTGCGTCCCCCAGAGCCATCCCAACTCAAAAAGGATAAGAGGTTTTTAAAATTCCATATCTTTCCTCGGGATATAGAGAGGAAAAAGGAGTGAATTATAAAAATTAGAACAGGAAAGCCTATGAGTCCGATTGCCCGGATCTGCAGCTTACATTTTTCCGACTCCGATTATGATGTAACAAGCATGGGTAAGTTATTGAGTGGCTAGATATACAAGGTGATTATAATTAAAGTCCCTTTGTAAAAATGCTATAAAAAAACAACCATGAGTCCGAATGACTTCAAATTTGGACTGAGCATTCTTGAAGAAGGGGCATTTGATATGGGATAAGAAAAAAATAGTTCCAAAATTTATCACTAGATGGCGCTGTAAGCGGCATATTATGTACTGTATAATAAAAAAAAAATCATGTTTAACTTGTTTTAGTGTCAATTGCATTCCTTGACCAACTTTAATGTAAAAACATCATGCCATAAACAACTCATGCCAAAGCCGTCGTATTTCAATTCAAAATGTCACTTCTAGCTGAATCCGCTTCCGTTATGCGGCTTACAGCGCCATCTGGTGATAAATTTTGGAACTATTTTTTTCTTATCCCATATCAAATGCCCCTTCTTCAAGAATGCTCAGTCCAAATTTGAAGTCATTCGGACTCATGGTTGTTTTTTTATAGCATTTTTAAAAAGGGACTTTAATTATAATCACCTTGTACATATAAATAAATAGATTAATATAAACTGCTTGATATTTCTGTAAGACGTAGCATGGCCAAGAAAAAAGCTGGGTAAAATTCCTGTGTAGCGTTCTCGGCTGACATCGACCAGCCCTGTCGCGTTTATGCTCTGAATTTATTATTGTAACATATTTCATTATTATGTAAATGATTTATCATATTATCGAAATTATATTTTAAGAAATTTATGCGAGGAAAAAATCACGAAAATTCCGTGACGGTGTATGTTGAATAGCGATATATAGCCCCTCGTTAGCTGAAGTTCATCATCACGGAACTTTCGTGATTTTTTTCCTACATAAGTTTCTTAAAATATAATTTCGATAATGTGATAAATCATTTACATATTAATTAGATATGTTACAATAATAAATTCAGAGCATAAACGCGAATGGGGCTGCTCGCTGGACTTTTACCCAGTTATTTCTCGGCCATGGCTTTCGTTTCGTTACAAATGTCTGCTACGTCTTACAGAAATATCAAGCAGTTATATTAATTTGTTTTTATATATATCTAGCCACTAAATAATTTACCCATGCTTGTTACATCAATCATAATCGGAGTCGGAAAAACGTCAGCTGCGACCCGGGCAATCGAACTCAGAGGCTTTCCTGTTCTAATTTTTATAATCCACTCCATTTTCCTCGAGGAAAAATATGGAAATTTAAAATCTCCTTATCCTTTTTTGAGTTAATCCCGTATCCTCTTAGTTCAGCAACCGTTTCGTTTGTTAGGCTGTCTTCAGCCATGTTGTCGTCACACACAAAAAAAAACGCTAAGAATATCGTCAAGAACTCCATTAGACAAACGCCATTGATAAACCGCGGGAAACTCGATACATCAAGCTGACGCTAGCGCCATCAATGAGAAGAAAAAGCATATGCACGCCCCATTGTCACATCAAATCCGTTCAGCGTTACAAACTAGGCTTATTTCCGGCTTGTACAGTAACACAACAGTCCAGATGTGCTAAAGTGCATGCTCGAAATGACCTCCGTGAGATTCCACGCAGGCCTACACACGTCGTTGCATTGACTGGCGAATCCGTTGGAAAATAGCGGGTGTATTACGGATGACATCGATTGTCCACGATCCGCTGGCGAAGAGTATCAACATCTGGTACGGGGGTGGAATAAACAAGGGTTTTCAAGTGGCCCCACAAAAAAAAGCCTAAGGGCTTCATATCCAGCGAACGTGCTGGCCACGGTATTGGTTTGTCGTGAAAGAACGTGTGCAGGCCTACGTGGAATCTAATGGAGGTCATTTCGAGCATGTACTTTAGGACGTTTGGACTGTTCTGTTACTATAAAGCAGGAAATAAACCTAGTTTGTAATTGTCTAAAAATCTTATGTGGATAATGCAGATGATTAACTTAAGAATAAAATAAAACTCTGTTTCCACTCTTTCGTTGTGGAAAAAGTTTTATTTTATTCTTAAGTTAATCATCTAGTTTGTAATGCTGAACGGATTTGATGCGACAATTGCGCCACTATTGTAGGACAACGTCGCACGGTTGTATCTCCAGAAGGAAACGTTTCTGACCCTATGTTCATGGGACATATTGCTTATCTGGCTACAAGGAACTCATGCTGTAAGCTTGTACAGACCGTTCGGATAAAGAAGAGTGTTTGTTTGTGGGTTTGTTTGTGTGTATTTAATACGAATCTAGAATTTTATTCCGATCTTGATGAAATTTTGCACACTTGATCTTCAAAGCAAGAGGAAATTCGCTGTCTACCACAGATTTCAAAAAATAATAATTATCGATAATAATCTATATTCATAATGACGACAGGGCATATTAATAAAAGGTATCTCAAGATCAACAATGCAAGGCAAAGTTTGTGCAACAATAGGTATAAACAATGGTATCAACACGCAATTCAACAACACTATGCAGGGACCTCAACAATATATATCTCATGACCAACAATGCAAGGCAAAGTTTGTGCAATATAAATAAGGTTCATTTTTTAACATTGCTTAGAATTCCTGTTGTTCGGGCTTTTCTAAACTGTTCTTAGAATTTAACATTTTCTTAAAAATCTTTAAAAATGATCAGTAACTGGAGATAATAGAGAGTTATAGCAGACTATTGAGAAAGAGTGGAAAGGCGATACAAGAAGCAGTTCCTTCGCTCAGGCGACTGTTGACGACATAACCGATAACAAAGCATACATCAACTCGTCTCTTCAAATAAACTAGCACACTGTACTACTGTACTGTGCACTTTAATAATCATTCGAAGGATACATGTTAATTCATATCTAACGAAATGCCACTGAAGAAATAAATGAGTATTAGTCAGAGAAGACAAAAAATTATCCGGGCGTCTTAAACATCTGAACAACGGAAGTTTCGTCTACAGCAGGAAATTGTAGAATTACTGAAAAACAATTTGAGTAATTATTTCTCTTCTTGAGGTTGTTATATTTACCTACAACTGTAATTATCCCGGGCAACGCCGGGTGTCACTGTAACAGAAGAAACGGCGACTGCTAGATTACTCAAAGTGATGAACGGCCAAGTATTGCTTCAAGACATCGAGGGCAGAGTGCAGTTGCATTAATAGATTATCTAGTAGTGAATAACCCCACTCAGGTTGTTGGGGTGGAGAGCAGCCAGTCACAAACTACCATGTTCATCCACTACCACCCAAGAAGAGAGCTGTTCCGTTGAAGTTATTGTTGCCATATACAAGGTGATCCAAAAGTGTGTTACATTTTTTCATGAAACTAATAATTGTTTTTCCGTGACGAATTCTTTAGCAAAACAATTGTTTGCGCGTGCCTCGTGATTCTTATGAAAGCATTGAATTTCTGGAAAGCAAACGCTAGCTACGA
>JAHWFO010027155.1:0-25489 GCA_023313115.1 Rhysida immarginata
CTGGTAATAAACGACGCCTGGTAACCGCCGTTGTCTTCTCTGTCGAGTCCCAAATCAGTAGCTGCGAGCTTGACGTGATTGGTGGCCAACTCCGAGTCCGGTTAACCTTTGCCTTCTTTTCGGATATTTCGGAATGGGGGCGAATCCGGGTTGGTAGAGTCTTTGGAGTTCGTCTCCGTATTAATGACCTTTAGGCTGGGCTTTGAGTCGCCGACGTGCTTCGTGAAACCTTCTTCTGACTGGTGACGTTCCTTTCTCGGGACACGTTCCTGCTCGAGACGTGGAGGCCGAATTCCTGGCCGGTAATGCTTGCCAAGCCGCCTTTATCTCTGTCTTCGTCCTCGGCCACCTGGATCCTCCGATCGCACCGAATCCGTATGCCTTCCTGGGGGAACTTCCTTTCGCACAGCTCCAGAGTGTTGTTTTCCGAAGTCTCGAGTATCTCCATCAGCACGATAATTTCCAAGTTCATTAATATTATTTTTAAAGTTCAAAGTATTAAATTGTCCAGCTTGAATACCTTTGAGGTTTGACGAGCCTGGGCGTCCGGGGACTTTTCTCGCTCTCCGATCACTATCATCTGTGGTGATGGTGGAGTCCAGGGCTCCTGAAGTTCGGCTGGCTTCCTTGGGCTTTGTTCGGTCGGGCTTCTCCAAGGCTCTCTCTCTCTTGTTCCTCCGTCGCCTCTTTTTATCCGGCCAAGTCATTTGCATTATTTCGTTCTCTGCGAATGAGCGGCCGCCAGCTTTCTTCTCGACTCTTCGGCCTCTTCGAAAAAGCTGTGAAGGAGGAGGGGTGTTGCTGATGAAATTCGTCACCCAACCTCTTTCTGACCCCGCTCGCCGTTTCTTAACTTTCGCCGGCTTCTTCGTCTGATCATCTATCTTGGTCTCCGCTTCCCGCGCTTGAGAGAAATGATCTGACACCATCCTCCCCCCTACCCCGCAACAAACTAACTCGTTATGTTTTGTTTGCGGATATTTCTTATGGAATTTCTGATTTCTGGCCTTTTCCTTGGCATACTCATCTCTTCTTTTACTTGAAAATCTTTTCCGAGTTTCCTTCTTTTCGTGCAAATATCTTTGGATAAAATATGTTTGTTCTATATCTTTGGCCCCTAGTTCCACTTTCTTCTTTTCTATTTGAATTATTCTTACAATTCTTTTCTCCATCTTTATTCCTAATGGTATGGTGGCCTTCTTTACCCTCGGGCTTTCTATATTCTACTTTCAAGCTTACTATTTTGGCTTGAAGCTGCTCTGTTAATTCCAAGGCATCCTCTATTGTCCTCTGTTGCGTGCCAATGAACTTCATTATTTGCTGAATGCGGATATCCTGTTCCTTCACCTGCTGTTCTAGGTCTTTTAACTTTTGATACCAGTTCTGCGACTTGTTTTCTACTTTCTGATAAATGTAGCTGCCTGACCCGTCTTCCTTATCCCTGCTATCATTCTGTGCTTTTGACCTTTGCACTAAACCCTCCTCGGATCCATTCCTGCATGTATTATTTTTTTTGTTCATTGGCGACTTTCTTGCCCTTTGCCTGCTATCTTGCTCTCTTTGGAACGCTTTTCTATTTTGTATTTCATCTTCCAGATAAACCTCTCTGATATCTTCTTTTGTGAACTTCATCATATCTGGCGCTTTTCCATCTATTTGCTGAGCATTGACGAATACTGTAGTTTCACGGACCCCTCGATACTTGCAATCTTTTGACATTTCGAAATACCTTATTCTTTCGATTTCCCGTCTATTGACTTCTATCATTTTCTTCGTTTTTCCGGAAGTCCGTATTATTTCCGCCGAAAAACTTCCTTCTTTGCTTAGCCTTTCGGGAGTCGACCTCACTCTCTCCGCCAATGAATCCGGGGAGTTTTCTGATTTAACATACCCCAAGTGTAAGCCACTGATAGAGGCACCGATTGCTGACATATGCTTCTTAATCCGCTACTTTTTAATGTATTCTTTAATTTGTTTATCACCTCTTCCATGCACGGCACTTCTATTTCCGCTTCTATGGCCTCTTTGTTATTCTGTTCTACTGATGAACCATTGTCTAGTACTATGCTATTAACTACCTTCTCTTCAGACGCTTGCCCTTTCTCTGATTCGTAGCTTTTGTTCCGTTTCTCAAGCTCCAATTCTTTATGCAAGTCTTCCACAAATTTTCCGAATGTATCCTTATCCATCCACCCCGTTTTTGCCACTTTTTGTAGAGCATTTAGCTTATTAATTTTTGCTTTATTTTCACTCCTTAACCCGGCGTCACTCGCGCGAGCGGTGTTTACACCGCATTTTTTGATTTTTTTGATATAGCTCATCATACAGTGGCGCTATCTTGCGATGACTTCCATGTATTCCAAGTACAACTTATTGGCACCAGATAGCGCCGGTATTGATGTCATTCATTTTATCGAAAGTGAAGATTAAAGCTGTGTTTTCCACGCATGGTCTCACTTTGCGGTGCAAACACCTCTACGCGATCAGTCATGTAAGTAAATTTTCGACATAAACATGATTTTTTAAAAATCACTTTAAAATCACTTTAAAAATTTGATCTTGAGTTATCAAATAAAATTGCACTGAGTTCTTTTTTTATCAAATAAAATCACTCTTAAAAAGTGTGGTGTAAACACCGCAGCACGAGTAGTGCTGTTATAAAATTTGGCTCATGTGACGCCGGGTTAATATTTGGTCACTCTCTTCCATATCCTCCTCAGTCATCTTTTTCAACTGGGCTGCGAATAGTGGCTCCCTGCTATTTCTGTTTATATTTCCTAGACCCTTCTCCGCTATTTCTTCGGATGGTGCTTCCCCTTACCTTCTCTTTCGCTTTTTCCGCTTACGATTTTCTTTCTTTTTAGAAGATTCTAAATCTACCTCTATTAGATTTAATTGAAGATTATTTTCTTTCTTGGCTTTTATGTTCTCCCGAACATCCGCTGATGTCTCCTGAACAATTTCTATAGCCTGTCTAAATAATTCTTCCACTTTATCTTCTTCTACCATATTAGAGAATCGTAATGTCACGTGGAAAGGCAGCATTGCTAAGAAATAGTCAAAAGTTAACATGGAGTGTTTCATTTCAAACTTGTCCATTAAGCTTTGGAGTTTACTTATGTGACTTTCCATTGACCCTTTCTCACAGGGCATATTTGGTACATGGAAGACCGCTTCCCTTGAATTATGAGGACGCATTTCCAAATTATGCGGTTGACTCGGTTCTGTCCACACTATTTCCATTTTTTTTTTAAAGTCTCCAATCTCCAACTTTTTCGAAGCACTATTTGCGCGTAATCTTCCAATTTACTTTACTAACTAAGCTTGTTATTTTTCCGACTTCCTCTGTTAAATCTTCCAATTAACGTCTTGCTTAATCAGTCTTTTTCTTTTGATTTACGCCCTTTGCTTCTTATTCACTATTGTGTCTTCCCACACTGTTGCTTCTCTTGCTTCCGTGTTGTCTCTTCTTCACTTGTGTCCAGTCCTTACTAGCACCTCGCCGTCTCAGACGTCCTTCTCTGACGTTGTTCTTACAGGTATGCTCCTGGCTGGGTTTCCTAAGTTGAGACAAGCACAAAGAAAACACAAATTGTCTATTAGATGTATTGTTCGCAATTGAAGCTTGCTGGTTTACTTGGGTGCCATCCGTGTCGTCACGTGGCCTGCTCCAAGCACCTCCCCCCTCTCTGTCACGACTATACTTATGCTGGACTTGGGTCACTGACCTGTGCCCTCGTCCACCCAGAGATCAGCATAAGTCATGGACAGAGAAGGGAGGAAGCGAGTATTTCAATTTGAAACATATTTAATTACATAAAGGATTACAATCTGTTAAGTAATCTAGGTAATAGTTCATGTCGTTAAATTCGTGTCACATTTGTTTTCTGGCTTGAAGAGGCGGCACAAAGTTGGTTGGCCGCTGGCAATGACGCCCACACACAATTGATTTACGTAGTCGATCGTATTCTTCGATTGAAGTAGGCTTCGTACCCTGTCACCGCTGACACAGAACACGGTGACCCAATTGGGTTTGGGAGCTTGAGTCCGGCAGCTATGATATAGGGAAAAGAAAAGAACTGTATTAGTTAAGGTTAGCGTCGCACCCCACGGAGTTTTCACCTCGCGGGTCAACCACTTTTAACCCTAAGGACGTTTAATTCCTGGTGTGACAATCTCATTATCTTTAGAAAGACTTAAACTAAGCTCTTAGACTACGGGCTTACCCGGCCCTCCGCTGGGAAAAGCAAAGCGTGACTCGCATTCAGAGCTCTGCGCATGGCCGACGCTTGCTAATGGCGTCCCTCGATTAGTGGATACCGGATGCCGTCTCAGCCTATGATAAGTATTGTCCTCCTCATTGCTGAGGCCTGATTGACGCGCTTCCTGCGCACCAGGTCCGTCTGCAGCTAAGGCGCTCTGTCTGACGCTGTCCTGTGCTGCTTTCCTGGTAATATACGACGCCTGGTAACTGCCGATGTCTTCTTTGTCGAATCCCAAGTCAGTAGCTACGAGCTTGACGTGATTGGTGGCCAACTCCGAGTCCGATTGACCTTTGCCTTCTTTTTGGATATTTCGGAATAGGGGTGATTTTGGGTTGGAAGAGTCTTTAGAGCTTGTCTCCGTATTAATGACCTTTAGGCTGGGCTTTGAGGCGCTGACGTGCTTCGTGAAACCTTCTTCTGACTGGTGACGTTCCTTTCTTGGGACACGTTCCTGTTCGAGGCGTGGAGACCGAATTCCTGGCCGGTATTGCTTGCCAAGCCGCCTTCGTCTCTGTCTTCGTCCTCGGGCACCTGGATCCTCCGATCGCACAGAATCAGTATACCTTCCTGGGGAAACCGCACAGCTCTAGAGTGTTGTTTTCCGAAGTTCCGGGTATCTCCGTCAGCACGATAATTTCTAAGTTCATTAATATTATTTTTAAAGTTCAAAGTATTAAATTGTCCAGCTTGGATACCTTTGAGGTTTGACGAACCTGGGCGTCCGAGACTTTCCTCGCTCTCCAATCACTATCATCTGTGGTGATGGTGGAGTCCAGGGCTCGTGGAATTCGGCTGGCTTCGTTGGGCTGTTGGAGCTAAGGCAGATGGTGTTGCCTCAGCAGACGCCTAAACAAGGATCTTAAATCTCTAGGTGTCTAGGTGTACATGCTGTAAGTGTCTAGCAGTCCGATTGAGGACTGCGCAACTTATTCAAACGCCTCAAATACGAGGCCCGTTTGCTACCGACGAAGTATCAAAAGGCCATCGGAAAAGTGAGGTGGAAAGTCTGGTCTCCTCCGATGACCTCGCATAAACACCTGGAAGTTGAAAAGCGTTTCTTAAATGTAAACGGACCTAGCTTTGACCATTCAAGAAGAAGGAAAAATCGGAATTGAATGGCCATTTTCCTCCATACAGCTGTGAGTGGTAGAGGTTTACCTAGCGATCGACTTACACGGGCCAGCCAAAGTTCTTTATTAATGAAGGCGATCGCCAGAGCTAGGTCCGGTTTCAATACCTCGCCGATGGAATCGTTCATGAAGAAGCGCACAGACTGATACGAAAAATGCACCAGCCCGTAGTGCTGCTTCAAACGACCCCAGAACGATTTTGCAAACGGGCACTCGTAGAAAATATGGCTGACCATCTCATCAGCGCCGCAGAACAAACATCCAGCAGATTCGACCACTCGCCACGGATGAAGTTGTGTAAGAGAGTGAAATCCGTGATGCAACAGCCGCCATTGATAATTAAATAATGTACGCTCGAAAGCAAAAGATTTCAGTAGCTTTAGGACTGCTGCCCACGGATAATTAGGGAAGAACTTAAGGATGTGAGTTGTCTCCCCTGGGTCGGACTGCTGGAAGAACCACGATAGGCGTAATGAGCCACACTCTCTTGTGGATCCAGACGGCGCAACATGGGCAAAAAAGTCACAATATCAATGGTAAATGTCTTGTACAGGTTTGGTTGACGATGATAAGTAATCACTGGCAACAAGGGAGGTAATGGAAGCCTATTCACCTTGAAGAAAAACCGTAGATGCGAAAAAACAAAATTCGCTCACATGGGGGAAGGGAAAAGGAATACCCGAATCATTGCAGCCAGTCTGGCAGCAATAAGATATCGTTTGATGTCGGGTAAACCTAAGCCACCTCTCTCGAAGGGGGTAAATATGAATGAGGCTCGCACTGGATGACGTTGCTGAGCAGACATTCCCCACACGCAGCTCATCATCGCACTACGCAGTTTCTGAAGATCTTTGTAAGAAGGCAAGGTGAATAGGCATTTATATGTTAACACTGGAAGTACATGTGACTTTATAAACCTCACCTTGACAAACATTGAAGGTGGAAACCGAAAGTTTCTGTCAAGGCGAGCGATGCACTTCTCAATCACTTGTTGCCAGTGCATAGAGTCCATAGTCGGTAGGAAAGAGAAGACATATCCTAGCACTACGATTCGTTCACACCATGTTATTGGGAAAATTTTAAGATAGTCCACAGTCCAGTTCCCAATAGCAATAACCTTTAGACTTGACGAGGTTGATGAAACTCCCCGTCGAAGTACTAAAGCAGTCAAAGGTCTCTTTATAGATGCTCAAAGAATATATAAACCAGCATCCTGATGTTAATGGCTGTGGCTGGCAGATCATATCTTCGATCATCTTGGTGGCGATTCAAAAACTTTAGTAATGGTTCTAGGTAAAAAATGTACAGGAGGGGGGATAATGGACACCCCTGCCTGACACCTTTTAAGAGTTCGAAGGTGGAAGATGTGGAACCATTAATCGCCACGCATGATGTGGCCGAATCGTAGAGAACTGAGATAATCGTAGCGAAGGCCAGAAGACGAAGATGACGGAACACTTTGAAGAGAAATAAGTGATTCACTTTGTCAAAAGCCTTCTCTTGGTGAAGGCTTAACACAGCAAGAGTTTGATGGCGTGCACGGGCTTCCTCCATCACACACCGAATGGTGATCAAATTGTCCGACATCCTGCGAGATGGAATGGAGCAGGATTGTCCGGGGTTGATAAACTCGTCGGCGTAAATTTTTAGTCTTGATTGGAAAACGCCAGTGAAGACCTTATAATCCGTGTTAAGAAGGGTTATAGGCCTCCACTGGGTGACGAGCTCTGGATTCGGCACTTTAGGGAGCAGGATGATTTTCCCCGCAGTGAACTCTGATGTGATGAAGGAAGAATCTTTGATGATTGAATTCAGCACTTGAACCAAGAAAGGGCCAAGAAGTTTCCATGTCGCATTGTAGAAGGAGTATGGAATGCCATCCATACCCGGGCTGGACTGATGACGACCGTCCGCTGACAGGAACTTCTTGACTTCGTCTTCGGTGAAGGGACGTGTAATGAAGGCATCGGGATCCTCTGAAAAAGGTCGTAGTGTCTCAATCCAATTTTCCTTGGCATCTGATGGGATGATTGGGTGACTAAAAGCAGATGAGAAGTGGGAGTGGAAAGCTGATAAGATATCAGAATCAGCATCTACTTCCCTACCTTCTACTATTAAACGCCGACATTTTTTAACGTTGGCTCGTTGTCTCTCCTCAGCGAAAACGGCCGATGACATATTTCTGGCGTCAGCAGCCCAGCTGAGTTTGGCTCTGAGCGCTGCGCCAGATGCTTTCTGGATCATCAGAGCGTTGATTTCGCTCCTCACCTGCCGAATATCAGTCGCAAACTCCTCCTTCGGGGTGGAGTTTCGGAGGAGCCAGAGAATTTCTTGGAGCATGAGGAGAAGACGACGGCGGCACCTCGCAGCATCAATCCCAATTTTCCTAAAAAATCGTTTGATTTTACCTTTAAAAACAAGCCACGAAGCAAGAGTAGGAGACACATTGTGGAGATTCTTTTCCACAAACTGAACAAACATTCTTGTTGTCGAGCAGAGAAACATTCAGGAACCAGTTTTTATTTGAAGCTCTACCTGTGGTACAAACTGAAGATGGAGGTTTCCATGACCACATGATCAGAGAATAAACAAGGAATAACCTCCATCTGACCAGGTGAGCCAGCAAAAGCATTATCGATCAAAAAAAGGTCGAGTCTAGATGACACAAGAGGTCCTTGATGGTAAGTGAACCCCGGATTGTTACTTTGTGGATGGCGTGTCCATCGATTGAATAATGCATTTTGTTGACATAAATGATGCATATGTCCAGACGAAAAGTTGTAATCATCGTCTGGATGGCAGTTGAAGTCGCCTGCAATCACCACAGGCATAGCAGAACACAAATAAAAGTTCATATCGTCGAAAAAAAGTCTGTTTCTCTGCTCTTCCACACGGCGCATATACGTTAAGCAATCGGAAAGTCACACCTGATGATAAAATGTCTAACGAATATCCTCGCCCATGCCAATGGATATTCGACCTCTATGTTCTCCCGTATTCTTCACCGCAGCAGACGGGCCCTCTTCTCCCCCTCCCCTTTTGTTTCGCCCCTTCCCAAGAAATGGACGTCCTTATTATATCTGGGCCCTAATTTCTCCCAGCTCTCTAACTTCCTGACGTCCCTCGGCCTTCGAATATCTTTTCGTACTCCTACACCATCAGCCCGCATCCTGAACCCACCCGCCGCCGTCACCACCGACAAATATTCCCAATCCGGAGTTTACTGCCTGAATTGTGCGTTTTGCGACAGATTCTATGTAGGATTATCGACCCGCAATTTTGCAGTACGATTCAAAGAACACATTGCAAACGAGATCGTATTTCCCACTATGCAAACCACCTCGAAGATTCCGGACACGCTTTAAAGACACAAGAAGATGTTATGTCTGTCTTACATATCTGCAATAGACCAGAAAAAACTGCTACCCTCGAAGCGATCAAAATATTCAAGGCCAAAAAGTCCTCCCCCCACCTGCTTCTCAATTGTCAAACAGACTTTAATGTGTATGCAATACTTAACTCTTTAAATGATATATTATGATTCCTTTTTTCTCGGTTTCTTTATTATGGTTTATGTTTTCTTTTGCATTTTGTTATTTCTTACCTGTCTATTTTATTTTCTGTAAAGTTCTCTTTGTTATAAGTTCTGTATTCGGTCCGCGTAAACACGCACCATCCCTTTGTATATTTTCTTTTTGTATAATTTATAAAAATTAGCGTTTACACTCTTTTTATTCTATTGGCAATTATTTCCTCTTTAATTCTTTTGTATCCTATTAGTTCATGTATTTGCATAATTTGTACCTCTGTTCTGTATATAAAGGCTTGCATGCCTCTTGCTGTATATATCCTTGGCGAAACTAGTTGGAACTCCTGATGTCCCTCTGTTATACTGTAAGGCTACCACCTGTTTAATCAATAGGAACAGTATTATGATCCACCCTTCTACCGACCTGAATGGAAGGGTTAAAGACGATTGTAACAACCCCTTGTCCAACAGGTGAAGATGAGTTTATAAAGAATTGCGCACTAGGAAATTGACTGCGAAGGCCAGGTAGATTAACCTTTCTGCGTGGAAGCTAATTTAACCTCCTGCAGAAGAAGGATATCTGGCCTGTACAGAGCAATAAAAGTTAATAAAACCGATTGCTTAAAATAGGAACCCAGGGAACGTATGTTCAGCGAGATGACCTTCATTCAGAGGATTTAGGTGGAAGAGGCTGACCTGATTTCGATGGAGGCTTAGATGGAGAATGAGGCTCAGCAGTCCGTCGAAGCGGTGAGCGCGTCCGATGAGAGGAACTATGGCGACTACTCACACTGCCGTCCCTTTCAGACGATGATGATGCCTTCTTGTCTCTTCTGCTACGATGGCGGTTTTTCTTTTTACGGGGAGACTTGCTCTCCCTACGCCCTTCTGGCTGCGTTGAGTGGAGATGTTCGCCGTTGGAGCCGAAGATGACACAGGAAATGCTGACGGAAGACGGGTGACACCCACTGGCTGCGACGCTGGTAGAGACGGAGGAGGGAGAGCTGGAAATTCCTCCTCCAAAGGCGTCGAAACATCGCCCAATGGGGCTTCAATATCTTCCACTGCAGAGACCAATTCTTCATCCATCACGACGTCGCTTAACCAGGGAAGGCTGAAGCAGGGACGTATCCTCAGCAACCTTTGAAGACGGAGGGAGTGATGATGGCGGCACTAATCCCTGCTGTTCTTTAGGTGGAAGTTTAGGCAACGATGGCTCAGGTGAAGCGGCCCGCGACGTACGTGGAGAAGATACGGGCTGGGCCAGTCGTTGTGGCTCTGCATCCTGGTCTACAGTTGTCATCTTCGGTGACGGAAGAGGCGTTGACGTAACTGCTGCTGCACTGCTGTCAATCTTCTCCGGGCAACGATGGTATCTGCCCACCAAGCGTGAACATTTCATACACTTTTTCAGGAGAGGGCAATCTCTCCTGACATGAGAAGATTTCTTGCAGTACCAACAGCACTGCCTCAACCCCTTATAGTACATGAAGACACGTTCTCCATGTAAAATAAGGGAAGCTGGAATGTCCTTGTCCAGCCTCATATCGAAATATATGTCGCTGTTCTGGAGTCGGGGAGTATCTGCGTGGTCGGGACGGAAAATACCGAGCACTTCCCAAAACCTTTTGATAATGAGCTTGCAGTGAAGATGCAGTGACAGAACATTAACCAGGCAGCGTCTATTGATTAAGCATAGGAGTCGCGCGTGTCTCTATGAGCTCCCTATGAAACGTCCAGATAACTGGCAAAAATTTGTGTGTCTGGAAAGGAAAGAAAAAGAACGAGTATTGGTCTGAGGAACTCTCCAATTAAAACAGAAAAAGCTATACGAGCGTTTGAAACATCTGAACAACGGCAGTTTCGAATAGAGCAACAGGGTATAAGAGCTTCTACGTCAAGGGCAAGAAAAACTTGAGTCTAAAGTATGTGGTGATGCTCCGCAGTGGTGAGGCAATTCAAGAAGACTTTACATAAAGTCCTGGTATATCACCTAGACATCCTGTTTTTCGTAATTTTAGTAGAATGCATAATCTCTTCGCTCTGTGTTGTATTGATTGAGTTATTATTTAACCAATTGGGAGTTATAATTTAATTTTTTGAGATCGTTCTCTTTACCAAAAAGTGTAATTATCCCAGGCAACGCCGGGTAACTCTGCTAGTCTATAAATCTATATCTATATATGTAAAGAAGGATGTTTGTGGGTCTGTTTGTCTGTGGGTCTGTATGTTTTTTATACAAATCTACAGTTTTATTCCGATCTTGATAAAATTTCGCATACATGACCTTCAAAGCATCAGGAAGGTCACTGTCTACCTCAGATTTCGGAAAAATAATAAATATCGATAAAAAATCGATATTCATGGTTATGGCAAGGCATATTAATGAGAAATATCTCATGACCAACAATGCAAGGCAAAGTTTGTACAACAATAGGTATCAACAATGGTATCAACACGCAATTCACAAACGCTCTGCATGAACCAACAATCAATATCTCATGACTAACAATGAAAGGAAAAGTTTGTGCAAGTGTAATAATCCCGGGCAACGCCGGGTACCTCTTCTAGTATATAAATAAGGATGTTTGTGGGTTTGTGTTTTTGTTTGTGGGTTTGTTTTTTATACAAATCTACAGTTTTATTCCGATCTTGATGAAATTTTGCATACTTGACCTTCAAAGCATGAGGAAGGTCAATGTCTAGATCAGATTTCGAAAAAATAATACTTATTGATAAAAAATCGTTATTCATGTTTAAGGCAAGGCATTTTAATGAGAAATATCTCATGACCAACAATGCAAGAAAAAGTTTGCACAACAATAAATATCAACAATGGTGATAACCCGCAATGCACCAACACTATGCAAGGATCAACAATATATATCTCATGACCAACAATGCAAGGCAAAGTTTGTGCAATAAAGATAAGTTTCAATTTCTAACAAAGCATAGAATTCCTGTTATTCTGGCTTTTCTTAGAAAAGAGAGTTCTTAGTAAAATGATCAGTTACTGGAGATAATGGAGACTTAGCAGACCATTCAGAGAGAGTGGAAAGACGACAGAGGATGCACTCCTTTAGCTCCGTGCTGTATCGAGCAAATGGTAAGCAAGTAAATAGAAGAATTGGGGACCGCTAGACTACCCAAAGTGATGAATGATCATGTTTTGCTTCAAGACATCGAGAGAAGAGTAGGATTTGCAACAACATCTAAAGTAAGATGACGTGAGTAAGAAATTATTTAGACTAGCAGTGGCATCCTCGGAGAGGTCCGTCCATTGTGAGCCTTTGAAAATTTTTTTTTCGAATTTTCATTCAGAATTTTTACTGTATCAATTCTAAGCATTTCATGTGTCTATTTTAAGATATTGCTAAATTTAATCCAAAAAAAAGTCCGACCCAGGCTGGGGATATCACCTAGCTTATGTGGTAGCAAATCAGATCCAAACATTTCATAAATATAGATTTTGACTATATTCTGTGGGAAAGCGTATATTTTGGAAACTGAAATGCTGACAAAGCGAGACTGAACGTTCGTTTCCAAGAATTTTTGATAATGAGCATTAAGTGAAGATGCAGTGACAGAACATTATTAAGGCAGCGTCTATTCATTAGGCATAGGAGTCACGCGCGTCTCTATTGAGTTCCCTATCAAACCTCCAGATGACTGGTAAAAATTTATGTGTCTGGAAAGGAAAGAGAAAGAACGGGTATTGGTCACAGAAACTCTGCAACTAAAACAGAAAAAGCTATACGGGCATTTGAAACATCTGAACAATGGAAGTTTCAAATAGAGCAAGAGGTTATAAGATCTTCGACGTCAAGGGCAAGAAAAAATTGAGTCTAAAGTATCTGGTGATACTCTACAGTGGTGAGGCATGTCCAGAAGAGTTTAGATAAAGTCCCGGTATAACACCTAGAATTCCTGTTTTTCGAAATTTTTTTAGAATGGATTGTCCCTTTGCTATGTGTTTTATCGATTGAGTTATTATTTAACCAATTGGGAGTTATAATTTAATTTTTTGAGATCTATCTCTTTACCTACATGTGTAATTAATGCGGGCAACGGTGGGTACCTCTGCTAGTTTATGTGTGTATTCTAAAAATATTTTAAATGTTCTAAACATATTTTGTATACTTTTAAAGTGGGAAAAATGACTAAAAATGAAATAAATCTGGGCAGAGAGTTCTTGGTGCCAAATTGGGTGGAAGAAAAGCTGAGTTTAAATTTAATATATTAAAGAAATCAATGTGTTTCAGAGCATTAACTATTCTTATAGTCCATAATTTAACTGATTATCTAACTCGGTTTGTTTACACTTCAGCATTTAATAATAAGTATAACTTTGTGAGAGGAGACTTTCAAATATTATATAGGTATTTGGAAAACGTTGAGTGGGACTTTGTTTATAGTCTTCCCTCTGTTAATGATATGTGGTTTTCTATAGTAAAAAGTATAGCGACGGGTATTGATCATTTTGTCCCTAAGTTTAGCTTATGAAAAACGAAGCGTTATCCAATCTGGTTTTCAAGGGAGGTCATTGAGTTACTCCGAGAGAAGAATTTCTGGCACTCTCAATTTAAGAAAACAAGGAATAGCATGTATTTCAGAGAGCTAAGGAAATTATTTAAACAATCTGTAAAAAGGGCTTTTAATGAGTATTATTCGGCAATAGAACAGTCGGTTGGTAAGAATCTCCGACATTTTTGGCGAGTAACCAAAAAACTTTTAAAGAAAATTTATATTCGGCCCAAAGCTTAGGTCAGTTCGAATTAGAACAATTAATAAATACTTTTGAAGCCAATATAAATAATAATTCTTTTGGAATTGAAAGAGTGGAAAATCGTTGGAAATCAATTGACAAGAAATTTGACTTACCTGTTATTAATGATGCAGATTAAATGTTATTGCTGACAGGATTACTGCTTCTAAATTTATCGATCGATTTAATATACCCGATTACATTTATATGGGGTGCTTCGAGGTTCTTAAGGTTCCGCTTTGTGCGTTGAACAATAAATCGCTTAGGGATTGATGCTATCCGTCTGCTTGGAAGCAAGTCAGGGTGAAGCCCATACTAAAGTGAGATTCCCATCTGGTCTAAACAGACTATAGGCCTATTACCATGATCTCTTTTCCTGCTAAAGTGGTGGAATCTATTGTAGCGAAACACTTAGCTAGCTTTATTGATCCTTATTTGCCATATGAGCAGCATGGATTTCGGCGAGGTAGGTCAACGCAGACGAATTTATCGGTCTTAATGCAGCACATTACGTTCAACCTGGATCGCAGGATGCAGGTTGATGCGATCTATCTATACTTTAGTAAGGCATTTGATAGAGTATATACTCGGTTACTACTTCAGAAAATTGATTTGGGCGCAAAAAATATGTCGAAATGGTTTTCCTCTTTTCTTTTGAACAGATTATTTTTAATTGATAATATGGCCGGTTTAGAAAGAACGGGGAAAATACTAAGTGGTGTTCCTCAAGGATCTCCACTTGGTCCGGTTCTTTTTAATTTATTTATCGCCGATTTACTTCCACTTAAGTCTTTTACTAAAGTTTCTCTTTTATTATATGCCGATGACATAAAACTTTTTTCGCCAGTCACAAGCTGGTCAGATGTGGATGAACTTCAACCCGCTCTGAATTATATTTCAGATTGGGCGTCCCAAAATGGCCTAGATCTTAACCCCAAAAAATCTTTTTATGTTATATATACAAGGAAAACTATTAATTTTGTGAATAATTATATCCTAGGTGGATCACCCTTAGAAAGAAAAGAAGAGGTTAATGACCTGGGAATTATATTTCAACATAAATTATCTTTTACTAAATACGTGTCACATTTAATTAGTCAGACCTGTATTAGGGATACTTAAAAGAAGCAGTAAGTTTTTTAAAAAAATGAAGACTTTTATTAATTTGTATAAAACAATTGTAGTCCCTAAAATAACGTACTGTGCGCTTATTTGGTACTCGGGAATAGCCCATGATTTTAGTGTGCTGCAGTATAAAGTGGCTAAATTTTATAAATTTGTATTAAATAGGTTTAATGATAATAAAAATGATAATTTTAGTTTGGAGAATTGTTTTAATCTGTCTCTGATTTTATATCTTTATTTAGTTAATACTTTTAAAAAAAATTTGAATGGTCAGATTTTTGCACCGATGATACTTAATCGGAGCTATATTAATGTTCCTAGATCTTACAGAGTAAAAAAGAACCCTTTTAGTACTGAAAAATGGTATTCTCATATAGCCAAACATAATCCTACTTTTAAATAAATTAATATGTTTCATAAATACTGCAAGGAACCAGGCTCAGATATATTTATTGATAGATGTAATGGTTTATTCTAACTTCTTTTTTATTTTATTTTTCTTTTATTGTTTAGTTTTATTTTATTTTTTTTATCTTTTGATGTTTCATTAACCCCGTTTTGGGCTTCTTAGCCTGTTGGAGGGCAACGACGCGTTTCCGTGCTGCAGTTGATCTGTTTGCACGTTTCCCCGCTGCTGTCACATTATTATTATTATTATTATTATTATTATTATTATTATTATTATTATTAAATATGCCATGGAACGCCTCTTGAAATGAAATCCCTCTTTCCTAATACCCCACTTCCGTGCTGAATCAACCTGAATAAGGAATAAATATTTAAGAATCTATACAAGTAACAAAAATGGATCGCTGCATAGGGAAAAAATTTTTACTACTTACAAATGTGATGTTGGAAAACGTTTACCTCATAATTTTTACAAACATCAGCAGTAAAATTACTATCACTACTACTATAATTATTAGAGCTACAAATGTTAAAATATCCTATGGGTCTCTTTGGAGAATTTGCTACCAGGATTCAGTATTTTTCGATCTTCTTAAAAATAAATTTGAAGTTACTGAATTTTTAGGTAATTTTTTATGTAATTTAATAAAAGTACAAAAAGTGCAAATTGTGTAATAAGCTTAATTAAAGGTTTGATCATGTTTTAAAACTTTTTAATTTTATATTAATTTCATTAATTTAATCTTTCAAATTTTGCAATTAATTGTATAAATGTTTAATTAATAAATTATTAAATTAACATAAATTTATGATTAACACAAATTAATAAAATACTAAGTTTAAAGGAAACACTATTATTTATTCTGAGACGTGGCCCTGTAATCTTCAGGAGAATAATGAAGACTGGATAATTTCATGTGATTTGAAATTTTCCTTCCACATTTGATTTTTTGAATCAACTGCTTACTTATAATTCCATTTTTTGTGAAGGAATAAAATTTCAATCCTTTATTCTTCTTAGAAGTTGCCGAAGATTCTGGAACACAACAATTGTACGGCATTTTCGCGTTAACTTAACCTTACCGGATGTTGCCAATACCAAAACTGTTCCTTGCAAACTCTGGCGACGCAATAAAAACTAAAACATCCAGCTTCTTATTGAGAGTTATACCTTTAATTAATTGAGATTGTGCTCTTTACGTACAATTGTAATTATCCCGGGCAACCTCTGCTAGTCTTCTTTCTATGTATATAAAGAAGGATGTTTGTGGGTTTGTTTGTTTGTGGGTTTGTTTGTTATTTTGTGGGTTTGTTTCTTATATAAATCTACAGCTTTATTCCGATCTTGATGAAATTTTGCATACTTGACCTTCAAACCTTGAGGAAGGTCATTGTCTACATAAAATTTCGAAAAAATAATAATTATTGATTAAAAAAAATCGATATTCATGGTTATGGCAAGGCATATTAATGAGAAATATCTCATGACTAACAATGCAAGGCAAAGATTGCGCAACAGTAGGTATCAACAATCTTATCAACACGCAATTCACAAACACTGTGTACGGACCAAAAATATATATATCTCAATATAGATAAGTTTGAATTTGGAACAATGCATTGAATTCCTGTTATTCAGGCTTTTCTTAAAAAGAGAGTTCTTAGTACTTAACAATTTCTTGAAAATCTTTAAAAATAATCAGTAACTGGAGATAATGGAGAATCAGCAGACTATTGAGAAATAGTGGAAAGACGACAGCGGAAGAAGTCCTTTAGCTCC
Source organism: Rhysida immarginata (assembly GCA_023313115.1). Taxonomy (NCBI): domain Eukaryota; kingdom Metazoa; phylum Arthropoda; class Chilopoda; order Scolopendromorpha; family Scolopendridae; genus Rhysida; species Rhysida immarginata. The sequence goes on from JAHWFO010027155.1 coordinate 17,003, forward strand.
GTGGTGTATTGAGCAAATGGTAAGCAAGTAAATAGAAGAATCGGCGACTGCTAGATTACACAAAGTGATGGATGGTCAAGTTTTGCTTCAAAACGTCGAGAGAAGAATGGAATTGCAACATCAAATGTACATCTAAAGTAAGATTACGTGAGTAAGAAATTATTTAGACTAGCAGTGGCATCCTTAGAAGGCAGTTGCGAGCCTTTAAAAGTTCTTTTTTCGAATTTTCATTAATAATTTTTAATCTATTAATTCTAAGCGTTCTCATGTGTTTATTTTTAAGATATTGCAAAATTTAATATAAAAAAGTGCGAGCCACGCCAGAGTTATCACCTAGCTTATTTGGTAGCCCATAAGATTTTCCCTATAAACATTTCCTAAAACTACATTTTAACTATATTCTGTGGGAATGTGTATATTTTGGTAACTGAGATGCTGATAATGCGACGATTGAACGTTCGTATCCAAGAATTATTAATAATGAACATAAAATGATTATGAAGTGAGAGAACATTAATAATGCAGCATCCATTGATGAGGCAAAGGAGTCACGCGTGTCTCCCTTGAGCTCCCTATCAAACGTCCAGACGACTGGCAAAAATTTAAGGAAAGAGAAAGAATGAGTATTGGTCAGAGAAACTATGCAACTAAAAGAGAAAAAGTTATATGAGCATTTGAAACATCTGAACAACGGGAGTTTCGAATAGAGCAAGATGGTATAAGAGCTTCTACGTCTAAAGTATCTGGTGATGCTCCGCAGTGGTGAGCCAAGTCAAGAAGAGTTTGGATAAAGTCCCCATATATCACCTAGAATTTCTGTTTTTCGTATTTTTCGTAGAATGGACAGTCCCTATGCTCTATGTTGTAATGATTGAGTTATTATTTAATGAATTTGGTGTTCTATACAGGGTGATTTACATCGAATGTAAAATACTTAAAGGGGGTATTATAGAGGTTAAGATAAACACAAAACGTCCTATGAACATGGGTTCAATTTGGAGGAATAACAAGGTACATAAGACTGTGTATACCGTTAAAATTTGATTGAATTCCAACGAGAAGTTTCCGAGTTACACAGTCAAAATTGTGACAAGTGCTAGTTAGTACTCACAAGTGAACACGTACGTATTATGATGTTGAATGAGTAATTTGGAAACTTCTTGTTAGAATTAAATCAAATTTTAAAGGTATACACAGTCTTATGTACTCTGTTATTCCTCCAAATTTCATTAATCTAGGCTTTACAGAATCTGAGTTATTATAACTTGTTGATCTTGGTGGCGGCATTTTTATTTCTGTTCATATCTCAGTTATCGTTCATATTTGAACCCATGTTCATAAGACGTTTTGTGTTTATCTTAACCTCTATAATACCCCCTTTAAGTATTTTACATTCGATGCAAATCACCCTGTATATATAAGGAAGGATATTTGTGCGTTTGTGGGTTTGTTTGTTTGTTTCTTATACAAATCAACAGTTACATTCTGATCTTTATGATATTTTGCATACTTGACCTTCAAAGCGAGAGGAAAGTCACTGTCCAACTCAGATTTCGAAAAAAATCGATATTCATGGTTATGGCAAGGCATAATAATGAGAAATATCTCATGACACAAAAATGCAAGGCAAAGTTTGTGCATCAATACTTATCAACAGTGGTACCAACATGCAATTCACAAACACCCTGCACGGACCAACAATATATATCTTATGACCAACCATACAAAGAAACAATAGGTATCAAAAATGGTGTCAACACGCACTGCACCAACACTATGCAAGATGAATAATATATATCTCATGCCCAACAATTCAAGGCAAAGTTTGTGCAATACAGATAAGTTTCAATTTGTAACAATGCATAGAATTACCGTTATTCAGCCTTTTCTTAGAAAAGAGAGGTCTTAGTACTTAATTTCTTGAAAATTTAAAAAAAATTATCAGCAACTGGAGATAATGGAGAGTTAGCAGAATATTGAGAAAGTGGGGAAAGACAACAGAGGAAGCACTCCTTTAGCTCCCTGCTGTATTGAGCAAATGGTAAGCATTAGAAGAATCGGCGACTGCTTTGTCTAGACTACAAAAAGTGTACTAGCCATGTATTGCTTCAATGGCCATGTATTGCTTCAAGACATTGAGAGAAGATTGGGAACTGCAAAAACATCAAGTGTACATCTAAAGTAAGAATACGTGTGTATGAAATTATTTAGACTAGCATTAGCATCCTCGGAGAGGTCAATCCATTGTAAGCCTTTAAAAAATTTTCTTTCTAATTTTTGTTAAGAATTTTTACTGTATTTTCAAGATATTGCAAAATTAAATCCAAAAAAAAGTCCGAGCCACGCTTATCACCTACCTTATAGGGTAGCACATCAGATCCAAACATTTCATCAAAATACATTTTGACTATATTCTGTGGGAATGTGTATATTTTGTAACTGAGATGCTGATAATGCGATGATTGAACCTTTGTTTCCAAGAATCATTAGTGAGCATAAAATGATGATGCCGTGACAGAACATTGATAAGGAAGCGTCTATTGATGAGGCATAGGAGACACGCGTGTCTCCCTTCTGCTCCCTATCAAACCTCCAGACGACTGGCAAAACTTTATGTGTTTGGAAAGGAAAGAGAAAGAAAGAGTATTGGTCAGAGAAACTCTCCAACAAAAACAGAAAAACACGGGCATTTGAAACATCTGAACAAAGGGAGCTTCGAACAGAGCAAGAGGGTTTAAGAGCTTGAGGCAAGTCAAGAAGAGTTTAGATAAAGTCCCGCTACATCATATAGAATTCCTGTTTTTCGTATATGTATCTCATGACCAACAATGCAAGGAAAAGTTTGTGCAAAAATACGTATCAACAATGGTGCCAATACGCAATGCACCAACACTATGCAAGGATCAATAATATTTATCTCATGACCAATAATGCAAGGCAAAATTTGTGCAATATAGATAAGTTTCAATTTGTAACAATCCATAGAATTCCTGTTATTCAGGCTTTTCTTGGAAGAGGTAGTTCTTAGTACTTAACAGTTTCTTAAATATCTTTAAGAATGATCAGTAACTGGAGATAATGGAGAGTTAGCAGACTATTGAGAAAGAGTGGAAAGACGACAGAGGAAGCACACCTCTATGTCCCGTGCTCTATTGAGCAAATGGTAAGCATATCACTAAAACAATCGGCGACCGCTAGACTACAAAAAGAGATGATTGGCTAAGCTATGATTCAAGACATCGAAAGAAGACAGGGAATGGCAACAACATCAATTGTACATCTAAAGTAGGATTACATGACTAAGAAATAATTTAGACAAGCAGTGGCATACTTGGAGAGGTCCATCCATTGTGAGCCTTTAAATTTTTTTTTTTGGAATTTTCATTAGGAATTTTTTCTGTAGAATTCTAAACGTTTTCATCTGCTTATTTTTAAGATATACTTTAAAATTTAATAAACAAAATAAAAGAGCCATCAGGGTTATCACCTAGGTTATTTGGTAGCACATCAGATACAAACATTTCATAAATATACAGTTTGACTATATTCTGTGTGGATATGAATATTTTGAAAACTGCAATGCTGATAATTCGATGATGATAGTTCGTTTCCAAGAATTATTAGTAATGAGCATAAAATAGATGCAGTCACAGGACATAAATAAGGCAGCGCCTATTGCGGAGGAAAATGAGTCACACGTGTTTTCCTTGAGCTCCCTATCAAATGTCTAGATGACTGGCAAAAATTTGTCTGGAAAGGAAAGATAAAGAACGAGTGTTGGTCAGAGAAACTCCCCAGCTAAAACAGAAAAAGCTATACGGGCTTTGGAAAAATCTGAACAACGGGAGTTTCGAATAGAACAAGAGAGTATAAGAGCTTCTACGTCAAGAGCAAGATAGTGAAAATGGCCAATGTTGAAGATGGACATCATTTTAATCTGAGGCAAGTCAACAACATGTTAAATAAAGTCCCGTGTGTCACCTAGAATTCCTGTTCTTCGGATTTTTTCTTAGAATGCATAGCCCCTTCGCTCTGTGTTATATTGATTGAGTTACTATTTAACCAATTTCGAGTTAAAAGTTAACTTCTTGATATTGTGGTGCTTACCTACAAGTTTAATTATCTCGTGCAACGCCGGCTCCTCTGCTATTAATAAAAATAAAATAAAAGAAAAAATTCAGTAGAGTGCGGCTATAGGAGCCATATCGGAAACAGAAGACATGGCTCTTAAATCCGGAATGTAAAATCAACCCAAGGAAAATTATTATAAACGAAAAATAAAAAGTGTCTTACTATATACAGGGTGTCCCAAAAATGACTGAAGGATTTTGAAAATCAATAAAAAAAAACGGAATGCGATAGATATGTATCATTTGCAGCCTTATGTTTAGGAAATCAGGGAATTTTATCCCACCAAATTTCAAATTTAGTGAACATTTTCACCCACAGGTGGCGCTGAATACTATGAAAAAATAAAAACCGTTATGAAAATGTTGCAAGGACTGTTGCAAAAAACTAAACAATGACATTTTCAGCACACGGTATCTCAACAGCACAGGCTATCAGCTTGACGACGAGCTGAAATACTTTGTTTTAACTATACATGTGTTACAGATCGCCTGCAGCGCCACCTGAACAGTAAAAACATCAAGCAGATCCGAACACTTTCCACTTGAATGGAATCCGTGGTGCAGAAACTGCCACTGAAAATTGAAAACAGTTCTTTCAAAGGATTGTTGTGGATAGCACAGTGGACTTAACTGCCTTCAGAATTGCTGCCTGCGGATAAGTTGGATGCAGATAAAAGATGTCGGTTGTTGCACCCTGGTCAGACTGCTGGAAAAAACCACGATTGACGAAGATGGCCCAAGTCTTACACATCCGTCTGGTGTAATGCCAGTAAAAAGTCCGTAAGTCATTGTTGAAGGACTTGTAGATATCAGGTTGATAAGTAGGAGTCATCACTAACAACGATGATGGGATTGGAAGCTTATTCATCTTGAAAAAAAAACAAAGATAAGGGAACATGAAGCTCGCCCACATGGGAGGAGGGTCAAGAAAAGTCCGGAGCATTGGTGGTTGTCTGGCAGCAATGCGGCAGCAAAGGACATCGGGTAATCCAATCCCCGATCTCAAAGATGATGAAGAGCAGTTCGGCATGGAGCGGGAGACGAGTCATGCCGGGTCCCTACACAAAGTCTACTACGCATTTCTTGCAGGTCTCATTGCAGAGGCAAGGTGAATAAGTATTTTGATGTTAGCACAGGATTAACGAAGGTCTTGATGAAATGCGACTTGATGAATATAGAGGTGGAAAAGCAAAAGTTCTTGTCAAGGCGAGAAATACACTTTGCCAATGATCCGAGTCCATAGTCCGAGAGAATTAAAAGTTATATCCTAACACTGCGCCTGGCTGCTCCAGGAGATTGGTAAAGAATTGAGATGTTCCACAGTCCAGAGCCCTAGGGTGATCCCCTTGGATCTGACGAGATTAATGGTGCTTCAAGTCGAGGCACTGTTTAAAGTTCGTCCTGAGGAGGTCCGGGGAGTAAGCGTCCGATGCAAAGAGCACAACATCGTCCGCATATGCAAGCGAAGTGATGGATATCGACACTGCTGGCAGATGATATCTTCGGAACATCAGGATGACGATTGAGGTGACGCAATAATGGTTCCAGGTAAAAGATATACAGAAGGAGGGATAAAAGGCACCCCTGCCTAAAACCTTTTATTAGTTCGAATGTGAGTGAAGCGGAACCATTAATGGACAAACGAGGTGGCCAAGATGTAAGTGCGGATATGATGTCAGCAAATATCCGAAAACGAAGGTGGCGAAATATCTCGAACAGGTGGATTTGGTACACCCTGTTGAATGCCTTTTACTTGGTCGAGGGCCAGAGATTGTTGGCGGACTCTGGCTTCCTCCATACCACACCAGATCGTGAAGAGTTCATTGGACATCATGCGAGATGGAATAGAGCAGGATTGTCCGGGTTCGAAGAATTTCATTGGCGTATAATTTGAGTTTGTTTTGTAGAACACCAGTGAAGACCTTTTAATCTGTGTTGAGAAGGGTTATAGGCCTCCACTGGGTCACACGCTCAGGAACTGACGTCTTTGGGAACAGCATGATATTGCCCATGGTGAAATCTAGCATGATGAAGGAGGGGTCTGCCAAGTTGGAGTCGAACACTTGGACAAGAAAAGACCCAAGAAGATTCCATGTTTGGATGTAGAAGGCATTCGGGAGGCTGTCCACACCAGGGCTGAATAGAAGACGATCACCCAATTCTTGACTTTGTCTTTGGAGACTGGTCATGTGATGAAGGCATCCACGTCATCAGCGAAAGAGGGGAGTACCTCGACCCATTCCTTCGTGGCATCCGTTGAAAAGATTGGGTTATCACAGAAGTTGATGTCAGAGTCAGATTCCATGGTCGCACTCTGCTACTAGGCGATGGCATTGCTTGGCAGTGGCTAGACATCTTTCCTTTCTTCTACATATGACGGACGTCGACAGCCCATGTGAGTTTGGCTCGAAGGATTGCGCCCACAGCTTTAAGGATCATCAGAGCGTTGATCTCGTTTTTCACTTGACCAATGTTGTCAGCAAACTCCTCACGCGAGGTGGAATTTTGAGGACCCCTTGTAGCATAGAAAGGTGTCAACAGCGTTTTCTGGCTTCGTTGATCCCAATCTTCTGGAAGAATCCACACATCTTCGATTTCAGAAGCAGCCACAAGGCAAGGGTTAGAGGCAATTCGTTGAGATGGTGTTCCAGGAATTGAACAAAAGATCCCATATAAATTTCGTTCTCCAGTAGAGAAACGTTCATGAACCAGCAACGAGGTGATTCTTTGGCATTCCCTGAAGATTATGATGGTGGTGGAGGCTGCCAGGAACACAAATGGCACTGTGTGAAGGAGCACAGGATGACTTCCATGGTTCCAGGAACATCAGCCAATGCATTATCAACCAAAAATACTAAATTGGGTCTTTACTGGTATGTGAACCTAGGATGGTCAGGTCGTGGAGGGTTTGTCCATAGGTCGAATAATGCGTTTTGCTAACATGATGTATATGCTCAGATTAGAAATTGTTATTATCATCTGGGTGCATTGAAATTTCCAGCAAGTTGCGAATGCAGGAAAGAGTCAAAGTTGTTGAGAAATGTTCGTTTCTCTACGTATTAGCATGGAGCATACACATTCTCCAGATGTTGTGATGTCCAGCGATATCACCCTACAATCATATTCGCACACATAATTCGTTGCCTGGATGGAGGGGTTAAGGATGATTGTGGCTACCCCTTGGCCATATGCACAAGAAGAGTTTTGGAAAAACTGTCCATTGGGATAGCGACTACGAAGATACTAAAGATCGTGGCATGACTGCATCAGAGCAACCTTTGCTTCCTGCAGTGGAAGAATATCTAGAGCATACAGGGCGATGAGCCTGCTAAGCATCATCTGCTTAAAACGGATGCCATCTGGGGATGCCATCTGTGCTGATGATGAGAGGGGGAAGAAGGAAGCGTTGAAGGCGCATGTGTGGTGTGGGCTGGCTGGCAGGAGTACTGAGGAGAGTGAGTAGCTTCTCTTCCATTTTCCTGCCTGGAAAACGCTGCTGCGATGATGACGATCAACGCTTCCTTCGAAGACAGTTGGTCTTCGATCTTCCATCCCACTGTTTTGCAGTCTTAGAGGAATTCTTTTCACCAGCTGCTGGTGCCATCAAAGCCTTGGGCGTCAGCGGAGAAGATGGACGATTTCCACTCGGTGGATGGGGCGAGTGCGATGGCAGAGGCAGAGATGGAAAATCCTCCTTGGAGATGTCCAGCTCTGAGTCCATGAAGAGGTTGCTTTCATCTTTGTCTGAGCTGATTGGCTCACCCATCGCAACCTTTTCCAATGGCAGTGGTAAGCTGACTTCTACAGGTACAGAGGTGGCTACCTGCACTCTTGCAGATGTAGTGGGCTTCAGAGTCGATGGCGATAGTGGTGGAGTTCCCGATCGCACATCGGGAACTCTCACTGGGCGAGGCTTCGGAGTGAATGGCAGTGGTGATGGAGTTACCAATGGCATGTCGGGAGCACTCACTAGCCAACAGTGGGTCTTGCTCACGATGCGATTGCACATTTTGCACTTCTTAAAGAGAAGGCAATCTCTCTTAATGTCTGTCAACTTGTGGCAGTACCAGCAGCACTGTAGCATCCCCTTATAAGACAGAAGGATTCGCAATCTGTGCATTATGAGGGAATCTGGAATGTCTCTTTGTGCAAAACTGGTGTGCTGGAAGAACCATGAGAGTCGCAGGTAACCCCATGATGAGAATCTATTCTGTATGGTGCAGGAGTGAAAGACACTAGTTCCAGTTGAAAGGTCCTGTAGAAGTCTGGTTGGTGAAAGGTCATAATCACTGGCAAGGAAGGAGGTAACGGCACTTATTCACCTTAAAAAAAGAAGTGCCAATGCAAAAACACAAAG
>JAHWFO010027156.1:14093-47205 GCA_023313115.1 Rhysida immarginata
AAATGATTTCACAACTGTGTATAAATATTCCATTCATACCTTAACCATATCAATAGACTTATCATGATTAATTCCATAACTGCAAACGGAACACCTTACAGCTAACTTATCTCAAAACTTATTATTTCATGAAATATTCTTCAATCTAAAACTGCAATATTAAAGACAACTTTAAATAGGCAAGTACAAGGATTTACACACACAATTTCCGGCGTGTAAACGCAAAGTCAGTCCACTAGTTCATGATATTAATAATCGTTAAGAAACGTACATCACAAATGTAAAATGTTCTTATTAGCGAACACGCTTGGTGCACTAAAAATTTTCCGAACCTTACAACAACACATAAGGTAAAGTCTTACCGAAAGGGGACCACAAAAAGGTCACTACTATTTCATATTTCATATTTCATTATTTCATATAACAGTTCACTCCACACAAATATAGTCTTTCAATAATGGCACACCAAGTTTCAGATCACAAATTGAATTACTTAACATCCGTTCATAAGAATGCTTAGCTCAAAAATCGTAAATTTCAAACACAAAATCAAAGGTAAATCAACCACATTCTATGTCGGTATAAAATTACATCAATTATAACCATTACCATATCAATAAACACAACAGCTAATGGTAACACTAACTAGCATATGATGAAGCACTTTTTCTTTTCAAACCATTTCCCGACGACACTCAGTCACTCTACACAACAAACATGCATCGCTAAAATCTATAGCACAAACACTTAAGAGCTCACTTCTTCCTTTCCGTTTCTTTTTATTCTAATTCGCCCGACTCCAAACACTTTAGATGGAGGGCTCTAAATGAACAGGAAAGAAACATCATATATACAAATCTTAATTTTTACACATAGCGGTAACAAATTTTATAAGCACACATTTCCTCTTGCCGTCACGGTTGCTGCTGTCACTAACTTTCGGGAACACCAATATACGAAAATGGGGAATGTCTCCTTTTCTAATGAGCGGGCACAAAATCAACCATCAAACGCCGGGATTTCTAGCACACACGAAACCCAACAACTGCTCCATATAAGCCGGTAGGCTGAAGGGCCACAGTCCCTGTATGACGGTGTTCGTAATTCCAGCATCCCTTTATGTTACGTACCCTAGCTCCTACTACAAATTGAGCACTTGCCAGCGTTACTGTCCATTGTATCACTATCGTGGGAATTAGCCGTGAAGAGCGTTCGTAGCTCGCCGCCTCCATTCCGACACCATCTGACGAAACGTCTTCTCGAGCCACTCGCTTCGTCGTAGCGAGGGTCTCCTTGTCGGTCATTCGGAAAGAGCCATTCACTCCGTTGCTCGCCATCCGGGAAGGTCCTCTCTCCTTTACGAGCTGTTTGGCTTCCGTCTCTCGTACATTAATCGTGAGCAGACATTTTCCCTGCTGCCCTGGCTCGGGGTTCCTGACTGCGATCTCGTCCGATCCATCCACTGTGCTCTCTCTCTCTCCTTTCTTCCCGTCTCCTCCTCCTGTCTCCATTTTCCACGACAAAACTCCTGCTCTTTGCTCCCATTGGTGCACTCCTGCTGCATCTGCTGGCGTTTTTGGTTTCGCTGTCGCCCTTCCGGTTTCATTTGGTGGAAGACACGAGTCCGGAAGTGAGGGACGATGTCATCGGAATTCGGCGTGTTTTTCGAATTCCGTGACACTGGAGAATGATAATTTGGAATAAAGGGAAAAGAATCGGTAAAAGGTAATTTAAAGGCAGATATAGAAGTTGAATGTTGTTTTAAAATCTTATTGATAACTCTAAGGGCTAACTGATAAATGATATTACTTTCATAGAAAAAGAAGATAATCTTCTGAAAGTGAATCTTTGAAAGTATTCCATAGATGAAATGCATTATTTGGCTGTTGAAATATGCAAATATATGAAAGTAGTTGGCGCATATGAAATGGCATTTGGAAGACTGAAGCTTCTTGTAAACAACACATCCATTCAGAATCATCTAGATGTAAACCGCGTTCCATTGCTGCTTCTTTAAAAGTGGAATATACAATCCTTTGTATGTCTTAAGATCTGCAAAACTTTCAGCTCCTATAACATGACGCAATAATAATCGAAGGTGGTATCTTTCTGTTTCAGTTGGTGGAACATTATACAATCTACCAATTATTTTCCCAAACTTTACTCTTTTTTTACACTGACTCGTAGATTTATCCCATACGCAAAAATTATTTAAGCAGCTTCAGTTGGACATACATACCTTGCATTTAAAAAGTTTGATTCTACATCAGATGCAAAACATTATCAGATGTGACTTGAATATTTGCACAATCAAGTGTATATTTCACACGATGTACACTTGCACAAATTTCAACATTTGTGAACGCTTGAAAATATTTTAAGAGAAAAGCATTATATGGCACTATAAAACGATTATTAATATCAATTTTAACCCTATATTACTTTTGATACAGTTCTACCATTATTTCTTCGTCGATAAAGAGGTAACCATTAGTTTCTGGCACAAACTCCTTTAGATATTCTTTTTTGCATTTCCCTTTGTCTATACATATAGAATGTGGATTTAATGCGCCACATGGCCCATGGACCATATGAGATTTCACTAAATCAAATAAAGTAGTATCATTTGGGTCAGGTATTTCTACTGACATAACGTTATCAATATCTTCTATTTCTCGCAGTTTACAATGTTCTTTTAAGCATAATAATAGATGAATATGTGGCAAACCTTTTTTTTTTGGAATTCAACAGTATATATATAAACGATTGTACCTCTCCAAAAATCTGTTTTATAGTAATTAGTCTCATGAGTTCTTTAACTTTAACTTGGAATACACGAACAACAATATCCGGTCTATTATTTATAGTTTCATATGAATTAATACCACTAACAATCTCCAGTCACAAAGGATTACAGGTAAAAGCAATAAAAATACCAGGTTTACCAAATTTTCTTATAATTGCCATGGCATCCTGATAATTTTGCATCATATTCCGAGGACTGCCATTAAAGGATGATGGCAAAATAACAATTCTTCCAGCTTTTAATTTCTTATCAGCCTTAGCTCGAACAGCATCAGCAAGACCTACGTATGTATCAACTCGTAATTTAGTTTGTTGATTACGAATAAATTTTAGTCTTATCACCTTCAATACGGCAATAAAAATCAACAATTATTTGTTGCGTCAGTTTTCCAGCATTCAAAACAGGACTGAAATCACCAAAAGGGGGAGTACACGAACTGCAAGGCTAATTAATATAGTAATAATGGACACCAAAACTAAATTTGACAAATCTACAGACCAAGACCTTTCATTTAAGACCAAGCTGATTTTCACCGACGAACTGTCGAAAGAATCACCCTTGGAACTAAATAATGAAGTAGGACATGCCTATAGTAAGCTATGTTCCGAATTTTAAACTTCTACATCAGAAATGTTAACTGTTCATCATCATAGAGCATGAGTCCTCAGGTGGGGTGCTTGGTCATTCTCTGCTTACTTCTCTTTGATAACGACTCGAAGCATCGATTATTATTATCGATGCCCCTTTCATAAGATTTTCTATTTCCCCCAAGACAACGCTGGCTCACCCTTTTGGGCCTAAAACTCCCTCCAAAATCTACGCGCCAAATCTTACTCGCGTGAGTCTCGAATCACGTTTAGGGACAGCTCCCTTGTTCGCTACTGATTTCTTTAACGGGAAAGAAATCGCTTACCCTTACACGGCAACCCTCTCCCTCTCTTCAAGAAAAGAGTGGGAAAAGATTTCTTTCTTAGCATTATCCCTTCGATGATCTCCTTACCGAATTTTTGGCGGGAAGAAAGGTATCAAATCAATTGGAGGAGACACTGAGAAGACAGAAGAAGCGCGATGCTGTAATAGAAGATGAAATAAAAGATCGTGTGTCATCTTCGCAATCGTCTTCCCCCTTCGCAACAAATAAGCCGGTCGGAAGATCATTGGAGGAAAATAAGAAAAGAGGACCAATGAAAAAAGAGAAAGATAAACGCGAGGCGTTGCCATTGAAAAAAAAAAAAGGAGAGAGAAGGGGATCTGAGTTTGTGACGAGAAGACGTAAGAGGGACCTAGGGAAGGATGAAAGGAGCGAAGAAAGCCCGACGGTAAGAAGAGAAGGAAGGGAGAAGCCCCGTCCGTGCAAGACTTCGGATATCCTGGTGGACCACGAAGTTGGAATAGGAGCCGGCAGCATAGGAGAGTTCAAGACGGACGCAACTCTTCGTCAGGGCGCTATACAAATGTGAAATGCCTTCCGCAGCGACACAAGAAGAAGGAAGATGTGGGATTAATGAGTAATAAGGAGCGACGTTCGGAGAAAGGCAGCCCAGCAGGATTCCATCGTTCGACAGGAAAGTTCGACGATACCTACCTGTATCGTTCGAAATTCCTTGCCCACGCATCGTAATAATTTTCTTGAGGACGAAAAATCAGCATTGGAAGCCGGAGCAAACTTTCTGCCTAAGAAAACAGCAGGTAAAGGAGGGGGATCTCCTAAGTCACGTGGCCATGGGGCTCCTCAACAGTGTTGGGCAAGATAAAATAAAAACAATATCTAGATTAAGATAAAGATGAGAATTAAATATTTATCTAGATAATAGATAATATTATTTAATATGATCTAGATAAAGATAAAAGATAAAAACAAATTTTCTAGCAAATTAAGATAAAATTTAGCCTTTATTTAGCCATCTTTTCAAATTATCGATATATCATGATAAATATCAGAGTTTTTGTGATAACAGGCTGTTTGCACCACGCTCTATTTCGATATGTTAGCTGCTCATTACATTTATATCGTGAAAATCTAATGTTAATGTCGCACACGAAAAAAGGTCGTTGCGCAGAGAGGCTACTCGGTACGTTTACGCTTAGGACTGTGGGTACAGGAAAAGGCATTGCCTTGCTTTCGAGTTTCGATCTACTCCACCAAAAAACTCAGAAATCACAATGTTGGTTTCGTGCCTGGTGAAACGAAATCTTTTCTTTGTTCCCACTCATGGTTAATTATTTATTATACATATATACCGTATATCTTCCAATAGTAGCCCCCAGCGTCTATTTTTTCAACTGAATCACTAACCAGGCGTTTATTAGAGACCGGCGTTTATTTTATCCGTTTTGGATGCATGCCTTTTTGTTTAAACAGAATATGGTACAGTAGTGTGCATTAAACAGTCCTTACGAATAGGATGACTTGAGAACTAAGGGCTGAATAGCAGAGTGCTTATGATATTGAAAACTCAAAGCAATGTGCTAGGAATCCCCTCAAGCCCGTGTACATGTGAACCCCAAAAGCGGCTCACGTGAAAAGCCGCGTATAAGAGAATCCCCGGCGTTTATTAGAGACCGGCGTTTATTTAGCAATTTAATTTTGAAACCCGGCGTTTATTGGAGACCGGCGACAATTGGAGAGTAGGCGTCTATTAGAAGATATACGGTAATTTCTTAATTTGTTTTAACGCTTCGAGAAGTGACTTGGAGCTGGAGGAGTGAGTTTTGAAGCAGCGAAAACACAATGGCTGCTGACAGGAGCAGAAGACTATACTTCGTCCAACAAGAGAAAAACAGGGTGTGTTTCCGGTCTGATATCGACTACTCACTCATCCGCAATGCTTTGTGGGATCTCTCCTTCAGCGGCTGCGCAAGTCAATTTGTAATGGCGACGCCCGTGCAACAACTCTTCAGCCAAACAAGGAAAAACTATTCCCAGCCAGGCTAGGGAGATTTGTGTGCAACGTATTTTGCTACTTTAAAGGAAAATAGTGTTTTAAAAGCTCATCTGCTCTGATAGAAGAAACTTCCAAGGCAACGCAAGTTTCTTTTTCTTGCTTTCGAACAATTGTTCAAGAAGGAAACGAAGCGTCTTCATGCGAAGCTACCACCCCCCTCTCCTCGCTTTTCGACTCCTGGAAAGAAAAGGCCCGGGGAATCTCGAACAACGATATATATAAAATTGAGTTAAAAGATAATTTTATGAAGGGTACAACATTTTTAATTATAATTAAAGCAAAGCAACTGAATAATATTAAAGCTTCTGCTGTAATATTATAAAGCGCTTCTTCAATGAGACATGAGACAGAAGTGATTAAGCGCATGAGGCCCCCTTTCTCTGATTGGCTAATCTGAAACTTCCTGTGACACACCCTGTTTTTCTCTTGTTGGATGAACTATAGTGATGTCACTAACAGGTTAATTCTGATTGTCTCCGTTATTTCTGTATCAATAATAAGTTTGATAGACTTACGCCTCTCGTTAAGCATCTATTGATATTGGACAGCTAAACGTAACAGAAAACAGCATGGTGCAAACAGCCTATTATCAGCTGTCCAAGTGATATGATAGCGAAATGCGATATTTTAGAAAATATCACCCATCGCTACTGGGTACCTTCAAGAGGTATTTTCTGAGATATAGTCGACTCCGCTTATAAGAGCCCAGTCGGAGAAATTGAAAAAAGGCTCATTAAGCGGAATCGCAGAAGTCAAGACAGTTATTTTGGGGAAAAGAAAAGTGGCTCTTATAAGCACTTATCTCTTTTATGCGGAACTCAAAGAAGTGACTTTGTGTAAAAAGAAAGAGCCACAAGCCCATGACAAGTCGTGAAGTTGAATGCATGTCTCCTCTATTTAAGGTCAACCAGATCCTTACAATTTTAGAAAAGTTGTTTCAGTAAATTTTTTAAAACCTTTATAAAATTTATAGAAATTTTTGAAATAGATAAGATAAACTATGGTTAGATAAAGATAAAGATAAAAGATGACATAATTGAAAGTTTATCTAGATAAGATAAAAGATAAAAACTTTTCATCTAAGATAATTATCTAGATAAATTTATCTAGATAGGTCCCAACACTGCTCCTCAAGCCTTGCTTTCCGTAGATGAGTTAGCCAGTAAGCATTAGACTTGTAAAATACATTTATTAACGAAAAAATAGCCAGCTATGGTTATGGTGAAAGAGCTTATTAACTGCCTTGCTATTTTCCTTAATGACATATTCGTAGGTTCCCCTTCGAATTCATTCGTAGATTCCACTTGCTTATGGAAGGAACTGGAAGCATCTTCTCCTGTGCCCGCCAAGTGTTGTGAGTTCTTCAACAAGGAAGAATAGCATATTTCAAATTTAAAAGCAATTAATGAATGAAAATTGAATTTCATTAGCGTGGAAACTGGTCGTTAATATTATTTGGTGGTGTGTTTAAAATTAAATTATTCTCAAGAAAAATTTATTATACTCTTCTACGCAATTGTACTCTGACATTTAATTAACGTTATTCTTTATTATATTCAATTCATTCTACTAAAGAAATTAAAATTCATTATTTGACTACTCTGACTGATTTGTTCTCACTCTAGTCACTTCTTCACAAAGAATTAATCATTTATACGTTACTAGCTGATATACCCGGCGTTGCTCGGGCTCTTTTTTGATGAAAGTTTGCAATATCTGAATGGAAATATACAGTAAAAAGCTTAGAATTAAAACGGTAAAAATTCATATACAAAAACCGAAAAAAATCTTTTAAAATATTCCTAATGGATGGCCCTCTAACAGTTCTCCCCGGTTCGTGTTGGAATGTTGTGTATAGCTGAGCAAGTTTACCATAGTGCCAGAGAAACAATGTGTGGAATAACGTGTACGGCTACGAAAGTGGGAGGAAAGAGAATGAAAATGATACAATAGTTTGATCTGACGTTTTTTCAGCCCTGGCTATGGCGGTAGTTCTTCTCTTTTGTGTGACCTGACCTTTAAAAATTCATTTGTTTATCTAAAAATTCAACAATTCCAAAATTCTCTTCTTAGGTGGCGATGGATGTACATGATCGTTTGTGTCTGTGTACTCTGCAATTCCAATAATTGATAAACTGTTAGGAAATAAAGAAATTAAACTGGAGCAAACTCCAAGCATCAGGTTAATGATATTAATTAGAAAAATGGATGGAAAAATTCTGCGACTTGGATTCGAACCAGGAACCTAGACTGTCCTAGTCGACGCCTCTATGGTGTTACCAAGTAGTCTTTACCTGATGTTTGGAGTTTGCTCCAGTTTAATTTCTTTATTTCTTATTGTGTGTTCATCAAACTTTCTGATGGTTTGGATAGGAGACATTCACGCTCTGTGAACTGGGTGCCCACCTCTCATTGGCCTTTCCTTCTTGGTTGTCTTTAAGACACTTAGTGACAGCATGGCTGTTCAAGTGTCTGTGATAGCCCAATTGATAGAGGCGTCGGCCATGGCAGTCGAGGTTCCTGGTTTGTATCCAGGTCGCGGAATTTTTCCATCAATTTTTCTAATTGGTAAACTGTTGCAATTCACACTCTGCTCTCGAGGTCTTGAATGTGTGATCTGGCAGTCGCAGTTTCTTCTGTTGAAACATTTGCATCGACGACCACAGGGTCACTCACAATTTGTTTAGTTGAAGCAATGTGCTGGAAAAATCGATACACTGCCGCCTTTCTCTGCCGCCTTTCCACTATTTCTCAGTAGTCTGCTAACTCTCCATTATTTCCATTTGCTGCTCATTTTTAAAGCTTTTCAAGAAAATGTTACATTCTAACAACTATGAATTCTAAGAAAAGCACAAAGGGCAGGAATTATATGTATTGTTAAAATTCCGACGCCTTCTCACTGATTCTCAGAGCTGTATGCTGACGACCGTTACGCGAAACTTTAAATTATGGTCAGGAAATTAGTAAGCCCGAAGAATATTATATTTTATAAGAGGGTGGTCCTCGATTTATGCATGTAAGTGGTATGTCCTCAAAATATTTTTGTTAAAATGATCAGCCTTGAGATTCATTTACATGTCTTAATGAACATGTCTTACATACATAACTATTTGATTGGCTGAATCTGGTATATTTTCTCCAATTTTTGTGAACCCTGGGAAGGTTTTAGGTAGGTCATGGTGGAGATATCGCGCTTCATGGATAGCACACACTACAATTCGTTACCCCCCTCCCTAAAAGAGGTAATATGGTTAATTATGTAGTGCCACACCAGTAAATGTGTTACGTTTGTAGTGCCACACCAGTTAATGTGTTAAGTATATAGGGCAACACCAGTTAATGCGTTAACAAACTTGCAACCCCCTCCCCCCCCCTTAGGGGTTGAATTTCCAAAAGCCCCTTCTTAGTGCTCACTTGTATTTTGTAAAGAACGTCTGTACAAAATTTCAAGTTTCTAGGCCTTATGGTTTGGGCTGTGCGTTGATCACTCAGTCACTCACTCACTCAGTTTCTTCTTTTATATAATGTATATAGATAAAAGGAAATTTCTTGCACCTGCAAAATAGGAGAGAGGTGTTAGCATTTCTCCTCATGTAAATTTGGCCAACAAAAGCTGATTTCTAGCCCAAACCGAATATATAAAGAAAATTTATATATACATGTGCGAGAGACAAACAAATATTTATGATTTCAAAAGTTAACATTTAAATTTCTAATTTAAAGTGACGTGTACTGCCACAATTTATTGGACACAAATTTTTACACATTATGATTACAGCTGCTTATATTGTCCACACTTGACTGGATGCAAGCTGTTACTTGACGTAGATTAAGGATTCATAAACTTGTCGGATGGTTTTCTGAGGGATGTCTTTCCAACGACTTTCAATTCGTGGGGTAGTTCGTCGACATTCCGCGTGTGTCGCAGGCGACGCCTCATCACATCCTAAATATGTCCAGGACTCATTTGGCTTGTTAGGACACTGTGTCACAAGCATAAGGACAATCCATGGAGGAGCTTGTCGAAATTTTGATTATCTGCATATCCAGTTGAAAGATCCACTGTGTGATCAAAATTCCCGAATACCTGTACTTTTGCAGTGCAACACATGATTTCACAAAAATTATATTGACTGGACCTCCGTTTGCTTTTATTACGGCCTCTACTGGTCAAAGAAAAGTTTCCACCAGAATTTGGTAGATAGATTCAGAAAGCTTTTTCCATACTTCCGCAAGAACTGTTAATGAGTTCAGTCATAGATGCTGGGCGATGTGGCCTGGCCCAAAGCCGTTCCAATTCATCCCACAGGTATTCAGTGGAATTTATATCGGGACTCTGTACAAGTCACACCATTTCTTTGGCCCCTATTTCTTCAAACCATTCCTGCATCACTTTGCTATGTAACACGGAGCATAGTTAGGTCGGCATAGGAATGGTCCAATCCCAAACTGTTACCACAATGTTGGCTGTGCAGAATTTTACAAGTTGGCCCCATCAAACCGGTGAAAACGAGTCACGTACAATGACTCCGAACTTCACCACTGGGCAGTTAGGCATGAAGCGTTCTCTGGGCATCCGCCAGACCCAAACTCGAACAATTGTGAGAGTGTATTTCGAGATTCGTCATTCCATAAGACATGTTACCTGTGTTCCGTAGCCCAGTTTTGGTGAGCTGAACATCATTCTAAGCGTCATTTCGCATTATGCTGATTTGGGACTTACGAGCAGCAGGACAGCCATGGAAACCTAAGATCCTCATTTTTCCGGCAAATGATGATTGTACTGGGAGAACAATGAATGGTATTTCGGAACTCTGTAGAAATTGTTTCAGCTGAAGACTTCCATTTGCATTGTGTCACACATGCTAGCATTCGGCAATCTCCGTCTGTCATTTTCTTTGGCTTACCACTGAAGTTGTGAAATTGAGATTTCCGCTTGACAATGATGTCATTTACAGTTGAACACCATTTGCAAAATTACAGGAATCTCATATACGTACAGTTGAACAGAGATCTCACATATATCTGATGTTGGACTTTTTGTCTGAGGGACATTGAAGAAGCAGTGCCGGTACTTTATCACAGATATTAATCAACTCAAGGACATCATTCTATAGGAGCCCAACACTATTCTGTTGGACATATGTGGACATATGCCGTAAATATCGTGAAAATGTTTCCCTTCGCTAAGAATTTACCATCTGTCTATGAAAAGATTGCGTTGTAACTTTTTGGCAACATTGAGGGGAATATTTTTATGGCAACAATGGTTATCATGTCCTGAACAGCACTCTACACGAGCAGGCTAATTCGAATGCAAAGAATTTTAGTATAACTGTCAAACAGCAATGTGTGCGAAATATGCCAAATGTCGTAACTAGCCTCTGCGCACTACATGAAAAATCTTCGCCTACCTTAAGTCGTTTTCGGAAGAAAAGGATAAAATGGCGGTGAAATACGGTGGAGAAACTTCTCCTATCTGAAAACCATGTTAAAAAAAAAAGTCTCCAATGGGCACAGGAAAATATGGATCTGAGTGGGGCAATGTCATTTTCTCGGACGAATCTTCATTTTGGTCATGTGATTCCCTACATCGAGCATAGTGATTCCCCACAATAGAACGTTGCTCCGTACCGTCAAGAACCATAAAAAACTCCTTCTCAAAAAATGGATTTAGGAATTTGCGCATCTTTACTAAAACCTGAGCGCTCGGTCCGGTGAGAAAGAGCCATTATACGAGGGACACTCTAAAAGTTTTTAATCAGGAATGCTGCATGCATCCCACCAAATTTGTTTTACTTTCTTCCAGTACTTCACTCTATCATACGGTTGCGTGCAAAATTTAAGCGTGCCGCGTTCCATTGTTTTTGCGTGGCACAATTCTCGCCTAAAGCTCGCCCACGGCAGATACACTAGATGTAAAACACAATGGAGTTGAATCAGCAGACATGGCGTGCTATGTTTTTCTATGATTATTTCAAAGGCTTAGAAATGTCGGATTGTTTTGAAACTTACAGCAGACATTTTCTGGAAGAGCTCCGAGTAAAGGAACAGCTCTTCGTCCTGGTATCGCAAGTTTAAGAGGGAAGACTTTCGCTTGAAGACGAACCACGCAGTGGACAGCAGCCGATACAGTTACGCTGGATAACATCTATGCTGCGTCGGATATGATCGGGAAAGACAATAGGGTAACTATTTCCGGATTGAGGCAAACCTGGTTACCGGATCATCAACGGTTAGGACAATCTTGCATGAACACCTGCAATCTAGGAAGGTTTTGTTTACCATGGACCCCTCGTTTGTTGATCCAAGAGCAGAAATTTTCTTCTGTTCCATTGGCCACGTGTGCCATGTGCTTGAAAACAAAAAGACTGTTACAACAGAGTGATATGTGACATCCTGTGTGATAAAAGTCGTAGAAAAAACGGTAAGAGAAGCGTCCGAAGACCGGAACAAAAGATTTGTTGTGGCATCATGACAATGCCGCAGCACAGGCCACCATTAAGACAACTGAGTTTTTCTGTGAAAATCGGGTCAATATGATGACGCACCCCGCCTACTCTCCCATCTTGCGACTTCTTTTGTTCCCCACAATTAAGAGGAGGCTCAGGGGATCCGTTTTGACAATGACGATGACTTCCTTGCAGCTTACAACGACTACATTTTTGAGCTCACTGCTCAGGATGGGGAAGTGCATGTTCGACTGGCTCAGGAGGATGAAAGTTTGTATAAAAGCCGAGGGAAGAAAGTAATTCGAAAAGTGCTAAAAGCCGAGGGAAGAAAGTAATTCGAAAAGTGCTAAAAGTCTTCGTAACATGCGTCCAGCGTTTCCTGGCTAAATACTTTCAGAGTACCTCTCGTAATGTCTCATTGCTCGCTGCCGAAGTGAAATTGCCTTCGATTTCCATGGAATTTCATTTAATTCGTCCTAAAATTCCTTTGCATCATCATGAGGCCTTTGCTGGTCTTTGGTCTCGATATGCTTTAAAATAAAGTTATTTGAAAGTCATTTGTCGCACTTACCAGATTCAGACATACACTTTCACTTTAATTCAGACATACAAATTCACTTTAATTAATGTCCCCAAGTAGGATGGGAGCTTTACTGGAGAACGATGCCGGCCGAACTTCTTATTTCGTTCCTGGCTCTTTTCGTGGCCTTTTGGAAGCTGAGACTTTGGTCCCGTTGTTTTTGTCACTATTGCATCGAATCTCCTCGATTGTTCTCGTCCCCCTCTTCTTTTATGCGATTTTCTTCCTTTCGTATTAAGTGTGCAATTAAGTAGACATAATTGGGGGCAATTATGTGCAATCGAATTGTTACTTCACGAGAAACTACTGTACTAAAGATTTTGAACCTATACACACAAGCCAATGAATTGAAGGGGTCGGGGCAATAAGGACATAACCAACAGGAAGCAGTTCTTACTAGCAAGGGAACCCCACATAGCCTAACCGCTTTAACAATGGAGTCCTTATATGGCTACGTATGCTGAAATTTTTTCGTTTTCGCGGTTTATTTTGAAAGAAACACAATTTCGCACTCTCTTGTTTTGCAAGCATCTCAAGTAGCTTCAGATGAGTAACATATTTCAATTTGATGGAAATCTGTGACATACATGTTCGAGGGATTCCCTTGTAAGTGTAATAATTACTGCTTGTGAAATCCATTTACAGTATGTTTCAGTAGCAATTGTACAAGTAAACTGTAATCAGAGTCAAGCAAAACATCAACCATATAGATTTACACATTGTTTAAAAATATAACATTACTTTTTCTCAAAAAATTCTTCTTGTGGGTTACGTCCTTATTGCCCGACCCCTTCAATTAGATACGTCTGTGAAACATATGCAAATTTGTTGTAATCTGTTTTTACACAAAATAGTATGAGGTCATGTGATTGAAAGAGTTAGGCAAGTCTAATCATAGAATTTCATCAGCCTGGAGTGGACAAGAAGTACGAAACAAGCTTTGAAAAGGGATTCATTGTTGGTGCTTTGTGATTTTAATCAAGGCTATTTCCTGACTCATATCTTGCAGAACCGGTACCGATAATAGACAGAGGGTTGGGCGGAAATACCAAAGCAAAGGATTCAGCATGCCCTATCAAGACAACTCTGGTGGTAATGTCTAGTAGGAGCTTATTCTGCGTTCTGATCCTTTGATATTTGTAGTGCGTTCCACGGACTACCTTGAAGATGCTGAAACGCAGTCTCTGGAACATGTTGGAACGACATATCCAACAGCAAGTTCCTTTTCCACTGACTTAAATGTGCTTCAACATCTTATTGACTCTAAGCCAATCCCGCATACATGTTGTAATTTGGGGCAAAGAAAATCCAATAACATGTTAAACAGATGTTTCGAGATTATTGGCCAGTGTGTGAATATATCTAATAGTAGTCTAAGCGGTTTTCGTGTTTTTACAGCGCAAACTCCAAACCAATTTCAGTATTTTAAAATGACATCTCAAATGATATTTTTATCTTTCCTCCTATTGTCTTAATACTTTGTTTACACTTTCTAAAAAATAATAACATTACAATGTTTGTACTGTGGTATTTAATTTAGATTCTGTGCAGTTGCAGAGCAGTTCTCTAATATGTAAATAATTTCTGTACGAAATGGATAATAAAAATAATTTCAGATTTTAGAATGTGATATTAAATAAAAAAATTTAATGGAGTTTTGCTTAACATGAGCTTAAAACTAAATGGACAAATTCCATTCACTTTCAGAATGTTTCATCACAAGCAATGACACATCATGACGTGGTTGAAAATTCCCGGATCGATTCCACACAGAAAATGAAACTCCTCTATAAGCTACATTCAATCTGTAAAATACTCCTTTAGTTTTTATTTATTTTTTTATTTCGTGCTGCGCTGCAAACTTTAGTAAGTCCTGCCAAATTTTAGTGAAATAATATATCATACCAAAACAGATTACTATGTAGTTAACGGACAAGAGATGAAATTGTTTCTTGCTAAATTTAATATTTAAATAATATTCCTGGATACTTTATTCACACATTCTGTGTAAAAAATGATTATAGATCAAAGCATCTGTCGTTAAAAAAAAATGCGTTGATATCTATTGCAGGGCAGTGCCTCCAGGAAATAATATAAAATGACGTCAGATCATTATTGAGTTTTGATTGATAATGCAGCTGGGAGGAAAATTAATTGTAAATGCAAACGATTTGCATTTTCAAGGCCGGCATCAGAGATTTAGAATGAATCGGTTTATATAAATTAGGCCAAGAGGCAAAAATTGTTTTTCTAGGTCGCTGTAATATTGATGAGCTTAAAAGTCTGTTTGAGCAAAATTATAATCATTAAATATATCGAAACGAGTAATATCAAAATCTCTTCTACTACTATTAATAGAAGAGATTTTGCTAATATGTTTAATTTTTTTTTTCACCGAAAAATGAGTTATATACTGTTCACGCTATAATTTTAGATCATGATGAAGTCCCCGTATCCACCCTGCCATTTATTATAATTATCGTATTTTCCGAACAATAAGTCGCACTTTTTTCACGAATTTTGGCTCCTGCAGGGTCCTGCAACTATAGCGAATGCGACGTATACAGGGTGGATACAAAAATGACCCCCCCCCCTTTTATTTTCGTAATCGAAACAGATATGATGAATCCAATGAATAGAAAGGGGTGGGTGGCCTATTCCAGGGTGCACTTTACATCATCCCAAATATGCAAATTAGGTTACATTTAAATCCTATCTTAAAAACCGTAACAGCTACACGAAAAATTCCAATTGAAGACTTGTTCAGCATGGAATTTCGAACAAAACAGAAAAAATTTTCAAAATCCGATGAACGGATCACCAACAATCTAAAGCAGAAGATCATGTTGACTATTTCACGAACAGTGTAGCTTGCCATCCTGGAATTGTCGTGTCTTGTGTATGTTGACACATGTCTTTTATTTGCTTTTCCTCATGAAAGTGAATGTTATGGTAATTTGTTGATTTGCATGTTGAACATTCAAATGTCTGTGAAGTGGATAGGGAGGTAGCTAATAAATTCAACATGTAATTGTTGGTGATCCGTTCATCGGATTTCAGAAAAACAAGTCTCCAATTGGAATTTTTCGTGTATCTGTTACGGTTTTTAAGATTTGATTTGAACGTGTCCTAATTTGCATATTTGGTATGATGAAAAGTGCACTATGGGGTAAGCCACCCACCACTTCATATTCACTGGATTTATCAAAACTGACATACCTGTTTCGGTTATGGAAAATAAAACGGGGGGGCCGGCCCCCCCCTCATTTTTGTATCCACCCTGTATATGAAATTTACGAAAAAATTTTTGGTTATTTACGAATTACACGCGAAAAAAACTTTCACTCTTTTCATAATAAAATACTCAAAAAGATGAATAAAAAGAATTTTAAAAAACGTTTCTCTTATTCAAATATTACAATTTTATTAATTTGAAAAACCCAATAAATATCTTTTGAAATTTTTGGACTGGATTCAAAATTTGTTCTTCAAAATTCAAAATTTTTCCTATCAACTGTCCAATGATAACATCAATATGAAATTCTACAGGGAAACTTTATTTCCTCCTCCTTCTAATTGTTGTGGATTTACATCTTAAATGGATGTGCAATGTTCCTCAGTATTCGGCATATTATTTTGAATTATTCTTACAAGTCTTTGTTTTACAGGTTTTTCAACATTGTAATTTCCAGAATGTGACTTTTATTAATTGTAAGAACGTTTCATTTTTAAATATTCAAAGTTTTTGGAGGACACTTATTAGGACCGACAGGTACTTATGTTTTCACAATGTGCGTCCATCCGTCCGTCTGTCTGTTGGTGTTCTAGCTTTCGAACGTTTCCGAATTTTCGACTTCCGTTTTCGCCATTCGACAACTTAGGGAAATCGGAAGACTTGAGTTCGTTGGTGGAAAAAAATCTGTGAACTATTTCCGGTTCAAAAGATCACAAATAACAGAGGGGACCACGTTTTTCACTATACAATTCCATGGATAAATGGCCTGTGCACTGCCAAATGCTGTTCTCTCTTTGGCATTCCATACATAAAGCAGAGAAAAGGCTTGGGAATTAAGTCAAGACACGTGATGGTCTTTCTTGATGGTCAATATCAGTCAAAACTGGTTCAAGGATATGTTGTTTAGTGGTATCATTATGGTCCACTGGAAACTTTCAATGCTCAGACATATCACGTATTATATCAAACAGTTTTAAATAAAATGTCATGATTGAATATTAACGTAAAATTAATGATAGTCGAAATAGGTTCAATGGTATGTGGTTTCATGAAACCAGTATGGTTCAGGGGAAACTTTCAAAGCTCAGATTTGGCATGTAATATATCAAACAACTTGGAATGATGTGTCATGAATTACTATAACGTAAAATTAATGATAGTCGAAATTAGTTCCAAGGCAGCTGGTTTAGTGGACCCATTATGGTTCATTGGAACTTTCAATGCTAAAATATAGCATGTAATATATCAAACGACTTGGAATGATGTGTCGTGAATGAATATAATGTAAAATTAATGATAATCGAAATTGGTTCAAAGGCAGCTGATTTAGTGGACCCATTATGGTTCATTGGAACTTTCAATGCTTAAATAAGGCATGTAATATATCAAACGAGTTGGAATGACGTGCCATCAATGAATGTAACGTAAGATTAATGATAGTCGAAATTGGTTCCATGACGCGTGTTTTAATGATACCATTATTGAACCATTGGAAACTTTACCGGTCCATACAATTTAATGCATTATAGTCTGCATAACTATCACTATTAAATGCTTGAGCAAGATTTTTGCTTACATTTGCAAAGTAGTTGTTAAATGCATTACCTATTTCATACTTATTTGTTACAAAAGCACCATTCTGGGCAATGAGATTGATATTCTTTAGATCGGAGATGTTCTTACCAAGACTGCTATTCATAAGTTTCCAAAATTGCTTAGGATCATCGGACACCTGCTAAATTCAGAGTGAAAGTAATTATTCTTTGCAGATCTCAACAATGTAACTAAGTTATTTGATTATTTACGATAAGAATCAGTAGCATTTGAGTCAAAAGGATTACGCTTAATATAGGCGTACTTATTGGCTTTATTTTTAATAGAGGTTAATAAGCCAGCAGTTATCCAAGGCTTTTTTTGAAGTACTCCCAAATGTCTTATCAGAATAAATTTTTTTAGCTACACTGCTCACACTACGAACCAAAGAATCATAGGCGTTATTAGGATCTTGTATATCCAATATTTTATTTAAGTTCTCTGCTCTAAGAAAGTCAATTATGCTTAACTGTTGTCCGGGTTATATTTCTTTAAGTCAAATTGGTATTTAAATTTATTATTACGTATAGGTGTTTGGTGGCTTTTATCAAGTAGAAAAGTTAAGTCATGATCACATATATCAATAGGAACTGTGCCGGAGATATAGTTACGAAAATAAATATTACTCACAATATGATCTATGCATGAAGTAGTACTAATTGTAGTTCTTGTAGGCATAGTTATATAATGTATATAAAAGTTGCTACTAAGAATTTGTTTATATTGGATACATTGTTTTGTTTTGTCTAAAATGTCAATATTAAAGTCACCAGCTATAACACACTTTGATTTTGTATTATTACGATAATCTAATTCACTTTCTAAATCATAAAGGAATTCAGATAAAGCAGCAGGGAATTGTAGACGGTAAACAGCAGTAATGACAGTATTGTTATTAAGGCTGCGTGCGAGTCGAATAATTTCAAGAAAACTTTGATTTGAACCATTCGAACATGCTATCAAATCTACATTAAAACAATTCGAAATGAATTGATCTGTTTCTCGAGTCATTCGAGCCTTTATCGAATTCATTTGAACTAGCATTGAAGATTCGTGCTGTAACGAATTGTGTGATTCATTCAATTAATTTGTATTCAACAGCTTTTGAATACCTTATTCGAAACCTATTCGACTGGCCTTTGAATATTCCTTTCGAAACCATTTGAACATATTTCTTTTGAACATACCTTAGTTTTCTTCACTTTTCTCAACATATTTGTTGTAATGTTTCCGTATGAAAGACCTAGATGATGAATTAGGTTCCATTTCTAGCACTATTGTTCTAACATTAAAGTTAACGCTGCAGTCGTACGCGTACGAGTGGTTCTGAAATCTTTGAATTTCAATTAGGTATTTTAACTAATTGAAACTGCATTTACAATGTCCCTGAAGATTTCTAAGTCCGCCATAAACACCGAAATGAGCTATTATTTGTAAGTAGTTATAAGCTTATTTTCGGATGTATTCGAAGGTTTCGAATGGTATCGTTCGGATAAAACCAAGTCGAGCTTACAGGAGTGATCAGCCTCCTTGAATCGAATTAATCGAATGGATTTGATTTCAATTCAAGTGTTTTTGAACTTTTTCCGAATCCATTTAAAATTATATTTGTTTCATTATTTCCACATTTTTTGAGGTAGAAGGTTGAAATTCGGAATGTAGCTTACTATGGGCATGTGCATCTTCACTGTTTAGTTTGGTTTTGATTGGCCCACTGGGGTCGGAGTTTCGGGGTTGGAAATTAGAAGGGAGCAAACGGTCTACGTGTCTTACATCATGTTTGGAGGTCATCTCCAGTTTATATTTAATTATTTGTCTACGTGTATTTATGCATATAAAGGAGTGAAATTTGGTATGCAGATTCCTCTAAGTAAGATCTCCATTACTATGAAGTTTGGGCCAAATTGTCCCAATGGAGTCGGAGTTGTGGGGATGGCAGTTACTTGGTCTTTAGAACTATGGCAACATATGGCATGTTATATATCATTCGATCGAAAAATGATCAGAAACGAAAGAGAAAATCAATTTTCTATTTAAAAAGTGAGGAGGGAGGGGGTTAAAACGTGAAATAAAAGGGTAAAAATATATGATTTCAGGGGTTTCGCTACTTTCCTATACCTTCCTCGGGAGGATTAATTTCTTGTTATGATATAGTGGCAACGTAAGTATATACAGTATTCACTTTTTAAACAAATGTACAATCGAAATTTTGCTCTCGGGGTGAGAAGAGTATAAATGCTATTGGTATATGTGTATTTTAGTATACCTAGGCTCATACTGATTGAGGATTCGTTAATACTTCGGGAAAATAAAGATAAAACTTAACGAAATGTTAACGCACTAGCATCATATACAGTACTTTAAATATAATTTCTTATGGAAATTCCGATTTATCCGTCACTTAAACGGTGGTTATCCGGCCCGCTACATTAAAGAATCTGGCTGAAGATATCAATTTACGTGTCCGGATAACCGACTTTTTAGCGACGGATAAATCGGAGTGTGCATAAGAAATTATACAGAAAATATATAGTGCTAGCACGTTAACATGTGTGAAGTTTTATATTTATTTTCCCTAAGTATTAACGGCTAATATAATCAGGAAATCAGAATACAGCTATAATGAACAGGATAGGCAGCCAGAAGGCTAGGCCTAATTACTTGTGAAAGGTGATATCCGATTGTTTTTCTCTCTTATTCGAACAACTGAACGCCGAGCAAGCGTAGAGCATCCTCGTAAATGTCACTATATCGCTAAATAATAATAAGAAGAAGCTAGAATAAAATCCAAAAAAAAGGAAATGCATCTTATTAGCTACAGCTTGCATACGTCTTATACCTCAACCATAGCCTACGATGATAACTATGTGTCTTACGTGAGCGATCTTGGAGAGACGCGAGCGAGCGGACGAATTGAGAGGGAAAGTGAGCGAAGGAAAGAGAAGCGGACAGTGTGTCTTACGTGAGTGAAACATGAGAGCGAATTCAGTGCGGCGATCTAAAGAGGTATTACAGTGAGATCAATCAGATTATTTTCTGCCAGTCATGCTATCTGTCATTTTCTGCTAATGGAAACTCCTTATGTAAAATTATTAGAAACGAAGAAGAAAAAATGGAATTGTATTTTATTTTTTTTATTTTAGTTTACTTTTTTATATTATTTTATTTCTCCACATCAAGAAAACCTATCCAAAATCACCAAGGCATATTTGGAATTTTGCTGGCGCTTAACCCTCTTTATTTGTGGAGAATTAATTAAGATAAATAAACCTCCCCTTTGAGAAGTCAAAACCGCCTTTGAAAAATTCCTGCAAACGGGCTTGATGCCACGCTACTCTATTCTAAATAAAGTTCTATTCTAAATAAATAATAAGCACTCTCCCCAGGTCATCCAACTCAAGTATTGACCTAATGTTGAAGAATTGACCTTATTATTATTATTATTATAATCAAGTAGCAAGTTAATTTTTGCGAATTACAGTAATAGATGTGCCTTCAAAGCAATTTTTTAGAATCAATTTTAATGAAGTTTTTCAAGCACAAATTTAATCTTATGAACAATTTTTCAATTTCTATTTCACGTAATTAATTTTTAATTTCCATTCTCGGTAGTTTAAAAGATGGTTATGTTAATCTTTATTCCTTTGATCCCACAGATATGGTCTTTTCTGTACGCAGGAAATCAAGTTTCCCTCGACTATTATGGCAAGCACCGCTTCGTTCGCGTGAGACACTAGGATTCGCTCACGTAAGACACTCTCACAGAAATAATGCTTTTGTTATTTTCGCTGCGATCCGCTTCGCTCCAAGTTCGCTCACGTAGACACAGCGTAAGAGATTGTAGGCGATGCCTCAACTGTCATGGCTGACTCTAGTTACGTCGACTTCATAGTGGTGGCGCTGATGATACGTTTATTTCAACGTTTATTTCAATTATATTAATCTCGTTGCTGTAAACTGCCAAATTGTATAACCATAAGATCCATGTTAACAAACTACTTAACTAATATGTAAAAAACAGTCAATTGTAATGGCGATTTCTGTTCTTTGTACCCAATACCCCTCTGAGGTGCTATAATTTCAAATAAATAAATAAATAAATATTTTTGTAACCCCCCCCCCCCCTCTCGGTCATATGTCATCCTGACACGAAAAGTGACAATTATATTCTATTAACCACGACGTACCGAGGTAATAAATAAAACTAATACCACCATAAAGGGAAAAACTTTCCACTTATTGAAATACACATGTTTAATCAATGGGGAGGCAGCCCACATTTCCAAATTTTTAATTATTACAGACGTATTTCTTGAGGTTGCTTCAGGAACAAACACGTCAGAAATATCATATTCGCAAAGCCACACAAAAATCATCATCATCTTCAATAGATGACTGCAAATCTATCTCTCCTTGTTTGCATGTAATATTATCTACGAATGCAAGTGTTGTACAGGGTGACAACAGAAAAAACTGATAACAACATTGCACTCGTTCCAGAAAAAACTCGTTTGGGTCATTCCCATATTTTGATTTTAGGATAGGTGAATTGGGCATTAGAAATAATGCACGTAAAAAATTTTTCCATAATTATTACGCAATTGTAACAAAGTATACGAAGATGTCTATTCAGCGAGAGGAAATTTTGACGTTACATGGGCTAGGAAAACGCAATTGCGAGATCGCGATCGCTCAATATCGCCCCATCGAATGTCAGGAGAAATCCTTGTTTCGGAAATGGGACCTGATAGACGTAGATGAGTTGCAGCATTTGGCTGGAAATTTTCGAAAGCGTTTGAGGCTCTGTACTGAAGCGGAAGGAGGCCACTTCAAACACGCTTAAATGTGTTTTTTGAGAAAAGTGTACTTTATCATTACCCGTTGACAGAAGTTTGTTTGCGGTGATGTATATTTTTTTTTCGCAAAATAAATGTTATCAGTTTTTTTCTGGTTACCCTGTAGTAGGAACATTCATGTAAAAAGTCTTGCCATGAACTACTTTGTGCAGTTTCATGCGCTTGACAGAAGGGAAATAAAGACCACAGAGTTGACAAACGCATTTCTGCAAAATTTCCTGCACATTTGAACAATATGCATCATATGGGAGTATTCTATACTTTTTACATGCAGTTCGGTATTCCAAATAATTGTTAGGTGTCTGCTTTTCCCCCTGATTTGTCAGTTAATACTTCTTAAGAATTAAGAAGTTTTGCTTCTCATCTTATGCTTTTATTCGTATACGTTTATATTTATCCCAAAGTGGGTACAGTTATTTAAATATAAGGGGTATATACAATAACTACCTAGCGTGATTCTTTGCATGATTATAAACTTAAAGTTCCTTATCGAAAATGTCGAAAACTCAAAATTTAAATTGCGTCGTTACGTCATTTATGAACTTTCCGCACCAGCAGTTCATTACAGTCAAAGGAACGATTACAATTAAATCGGCGGCAATTGTTGAGATTAAATGACGTTTTCGACAGGTTTTCAGCAAACTTCGCGTGATGTTTAGACCTTTAACATTTGAGTTTTGAACATTTTGCATAAGGAACTTTAAGAGTTTGTAATCATGCAAAGGATCACGCTAGATACTTATTGTCCCTGAATTACGTTACACCCAGTATATGTCATTAAATACATCCATATTTACAATCACTTGCCTATTGGTTTGTTCACATAGCAAATTAATGATTGATTAACAATTTGTTATTTAAGTGGATTAATTAACCAGTTTGTTTATTAATTATGTGTTTATGATATTCTCTTATGTATTTGTTCAAAAATTTCTCCATTTACTTATTTGTTAGAAATTCATTCTCCACCTATGTCAATTTCTCCCACGATTGAGTGGGGTGAAAGAGCGCCCATATGGGCGCAATTAGCATTATATGTTAATTAGCATGGGATTATAAATTGCTCACATTTTAAATTTTATAAATTTTAACTGAAGATGGTTTAAAACCGAAACGCGAATTAAAAATAAAAATCAAGTTTGTTGCAAATTTGAACCTAGATATCACACTTTTTAATTCATTGTGTATCATGGATAATGTGACTAGATTTTTTACGACGCTAATCCGAAACATATCAGTGAAGTATCCGGAACAAATTCGAGACATGTAATTTTTGACAATTAAATCTATAAATATCCAATTAATATATATTTATACGTTTTATTAAAAAAAGACGAATACTTATTGCAGGGCAGTACACCGAAATCGGGACTGTCCCAGAAAACCGGGACTTCTGGTCACATTAATCATGGAACAACTCAATCTATGTAAAACCACCTCATCTGTGGTAAACCTTTCTCGTCTACTCATATAATTAATTCCTTGCACTTCCCGTGTGAAACTGGAGTGGTTGCATATCTAAATTTTCCTCAAGTCAATTATTTATGTATTTAAATTAGCTTAGTGATTACTGTCATTTCGGGCAGAACCCCCCACCCCCCCCCCCTCGTCATTTTCCGTCAGCATTCCGCGATACCCCCTCCCTCCTCCCTTGGATGGATGACGTAATTTGTGGACGACCCGTAGCCAACGAGAAAGACAGGAGCCCCGGCCAACACTAGAGCAAAGTAGATTAAAGGATGGGCAGTGACATCGACCGGAAGTCCGCCATTTTTGATCCCACTGTGAATCAGGAAAAGCGTACAATTTACACTATATGATCACAAATATCCGGACACATGCACGTTTGCGCTCTAGCCACGATTTCATGGAAATCAATAGGGCGTTGCACATCCCTTTGCCCGAATCACAGCTTCCACCCTTCGGGGAAGACTTTCCACCAAATGTTGGTAGGTACTTTCCGGAATGTTCCTCCATTCCTCCCGAAGAGCGAGAATCAGTTCAGGTACAGAAGTTGGCCGATGTGATCTGGCCCGCAAGCGTCTTTCCAATTCATCCCACAGACTCTCTATAGGATTGAGGTCGGGACTTTGTGCCGGCCAACCCATTTCTTCGACCCCTGAGTCCGCAAACCACTGCTGTACACGCCTCGCTTTGTGGCACGGAGCATTGTCGTGTTGGTAGAGAAATGGCCCGTTTCCGAAAAATTGCCACAACGTTGGAAGTGCACAGTTGTCCAAAACATTCAGATAACGGTCGGAGTTCATGATTCCTTGCACAGGAACGAGCTGGCCCAGTCCGTACCATGAAAATGAGCCCCACACCATGACTCCTCCTCCTCCGAACTTGACTGTGGGCTCTGTGCACTCAGGTAAGAAGCGTTCTCGAGGTATGCGCCAAACCCAAACTCGTCCATCGGATTGCCAGAGTGTGTAGCGAGATTCGTCTGTCCACATTACACGTTTCCATTGGTCCATTGTCCAGTTTCTGTGGGCTTTGCACCACTCCAGACGTCGCTTGGCGTTGACCCTGCTGATGTGGGGCTTGTGGGCAGCAGCACGGCCATGGAATCCCATCGTGTGCAGTTCCCGACGAATTGTCATGGTACTGGCATCATTTGCAGAGGCATTTCGAAACTCTGTGGCAATTTTTTCCTCCGAGAACTTCCGGTTGCTGCGGGTGACACGACGAAGCACTCGACGGTCTCTGTCCGTTAGTTTCTTGGGTCTACCGGTTCGTTGTTGAACTGTTGTTGATCCCCGGGTCTTCCATTTCATAATGACATCGCCTACTGTTGACTTGGGTATCTGAAGAAGGCTGGAAATGTCACGCACGGACTTGCCGCATAGGTGACATCCAACGATGGTTCCACGTTGGAACTCACTGAGCTCTGCCGAACGACCCATTCTTGCCAATGTCCAAGCAGAGTTGTGTCTGAAGGTGTGGGAAGCTATTTAAATGATGTGCAAGTCATTATCATGTGACATTGGGCCAATCGATGATCTGTGAAGGGTGTCCGGATATTTTTGATCATATAGTGTATATCCATTTCGACTGTGATTACTGCAATTTGGTGCACAACAACCAGTCAAATATGTGTTTAGTTGAAAATATGAGGAAAAACAAATAAAATTATTATGCGCATTGAGCAAAACTGAGGTTCTGGTCCTTTCAAGACAGCCTGCTCAGTGCGCTCTCCATGTTAGGGGAGCCTCATTGAGACAGGTGGAGAAATTCAAGTATCTCGGGATTGCATTCACGAGTGATGGACGGCAGGAGAAAGAAGTGGATGCTCGGATCGGTGCAGCAAGCTGTGTCAGACGTGAACTGTGGCGATCCGTGGTAACAAAACGCGAGCTGGGTAACAAAGCCAAGCTCTCCATCTTCAAATCTATCTTTGTTCCCATTCTCACCTATGGTCATGAGGCTTGGGTAATGACCGAAAGAGTGCGATCGCGGGTACAAGCGGCCGAAATGAGATTTCTGAGAGGTGTGGCAGGTGTTTCCCTACTAGATAGAGTGCACAGCAGCACAATAAGGGAGTCTTTAGGTGTTGAGCCGCTACTTCTCCACATTGAGAGATCTCAGTTACGCTGGTTTGGCCACGTGATACAGATGCTACAAACTGGTCTTCCTAGGCAGTTGTTATTTTCCAAGCCGTTGGGTAAGAGACCAAGAGGTCTGCCTAGAACCAGGTGGCTAGACTACATGGAGAATCTGGGTTCGAGTCGCTTGGGTATTACCAGGGAGGACATGCACTTGATGGCGGAAGATCGCGATCGCTGGAGATCCTCCATAGGGCTGCTGCCCCCGCGACCCTAACGGATAAGAGGGTTTGAAAAGTAAGTAAGTATGCGTATTGAGCTGTAACGTATTCCTGGGGTCAAACAATGGGAATAAATCACAGCTCAATACACATAATACTTTTATTTTTTTCTTCATATTTTCAACTAAACACATATTTGACTGGTTGTTGTGCATCAAATGGCAGTAATTACAGTCGAAATGGATATAAATTGCACGTTTTTCCTGATTCACAGTGGGATCAAAAATGGCGGACTTCCGGTCGATATCAATGCCCATCATTTTATCTACTTTGCCCTAGCCAACACCACCTAGACATAAGGCCTGATAACGGAATCATCATACATTGTTACATCATCATTAGTCGACCATTGTTAATCCTATTTCTACCGATAATAAGCCCTAAATTTGGTCGACTAATGATGATGTAACAATGTATGACGTTTCCGTTATCAGGCCTTCTTTCTAGGTGGTGTTGCCCCGGCGCGGAAAAATCACCTGATCATAGTAGTCCGGCCAACAATCCAACCTTCATTGTTTCCAACAAACGAAAAAATATTGATTGTTAAAATCCAAATGGAAACAATGAATGTTACATTGTTGCTCGGACTAGTATGGTCAGGTGACTTTTCCGCGCCGGGGCAACGCCTCCTAAAGATAAGGCCTGAGCGCGAAAACGTCAGACATTGTTACATCATCGTCCGAAGATACGTTTAATCGCATTTCAGGGCTTATCATTGGTAGTAATGCGATTAAACGTATTTTCGGATGATGATGTAACAATGTATGACGTTTTCGCGCTCAGGCCATATCTTTAGGAGGCGTTGGCTGGGGCCTGTGTTTCTCGTTGGCTACGTGGACGACCAAAGCCAACTAGAAAGACAGGCCGGGACACTAAAAAGTCACATGACTAAAGTAGATCGAGCAACAATCCAATCTGCATTGTTTCCAACAAACGAAAAAACAATGAAGATTGGATTGTACTAGATCTACTTTGGTAATGTGACTCTTTAGTAACCCGGCCTGTCTTTTTCGTCGGCTACTTGGACGACCCCTTATTCGTCTTGCTCCTTCAAATTTTACCAGTTCAAGAAAAATTCAACGAAAACAGGAATCTAATTTACACTTTTCTAACGCAAATTATACTTATTTAATAGTTTCAAATTTATTTGCTACTACGTTTTCTTATTCATTATTGGTGCGATTATTTCTTATTTACTCATTTGATCTGAAATGCATTTCCACTGAACAGCATTCATTATTATCGACTGCTAACATGGCTAGTTTCTCGCAGCTAGAAGGGATCTAAACAACGGAAGCTGTGTATCGAAACCTTATAAAAAAAAAGAAGAGTGGCTGACTTAATTTCAGCACGGAGGTCGAATAAGATTAATTAAAATAAAATGTCACCATTTCCCTTTCTATTATAGGGAGTGTAAATCATTGATCTAAAACTCACCCTTTTTTTCTGTATTTCATATTGCCAAGGACACTATAATATGAGCCTTCCTCTTGAGCAATACGTGATAGTTTCCATTTAGCCTACCCAAAGGAATGTAAAAAGAATCATGCAGATTTATAAAGAGAACGATGTAACGGCTACCAAATCAATTCTGTTAAGTGATGGTGAATTCATTGCATTGTACATTATAAGTTGAATGTATTGTTAAATCAATAAATGACTAAAAAAAATTGATATTTAAACATTTTAAAAAAAGATGTAGTTTCTCTTCCTATTGTTGTCTACCATTCAAGAGCTATCAACTCTATGAACACGGCGATCGTTGTTTTAGAATTTAGAGCAGATTTATCATTAAAATATTTTTTTTTGTCTACAAGCTGGAAGTTCTATTTTCTGCTGGCGAATTTTGACTATGAAGATGATAAAATACAGATACAGGTTGGTATTGTAGCGTGCTAGGAAAAGAAATCTCAGTTCCCGACATGCTCAGTCTTTATCCAAAAGAGAAAACCCAAATGAATAATAAATCTTCAACCCAAAAGGTAAAGAAAATTAAAAAAAAACCTCCCAAACTTTAACAATAAGAATTATACCATCCCTAAAAACCACAAATTTAACTGATAAGAAAACAGACAGAACCCAAGTCCAAATAAAATGCTTCCTTTAATACAACAAAATAAAAAATTGGAAAGAGAGGGAACAACAAACAATGAGTAAAAAAAAAAAAATAGAACAGCGGCTCATAGAAATTATACAATAAAAACGACGCACAAAGAAGAATACGGCTGAAAAGGAAAGACAAATTACTGGAAATAAAAAAAAATAATATATATAAAAACTTACTGTGGATTAAATGGACGGGAAAAAGAAAAGATCCCAGACGTGCGCAGTAAAGTATTTTAGCTGAAGGCACTAAGTCAAAGATATGAGCTGAGTCTAGAAGAAAAATCGACGGTGGAGCACTCCGACGAATGATCGCAAACGGCCAGAGGAGCGACAATGAAGTGACGTAAATCCTTGACGTTGTGGTCAAAAAAGAAAAATAGGGGGGAATAAAGGATGAAAAGCATTAAAGAAAAAATAAAGAACAAAAAAGAAAATTAAAAAAAAATACAACTAAGGTAAGGAATCAGAAGGCACGCAGAAATTCAAGCACAACAATCGAAACAACTATAACCATACGTGAAAGAGAGGAACTTACGTACAAAAGGAAAGAAACATACCCAGCTGAACATACCAATCCCTTGCATACAAGAAACACATACCAAAATTAAGAAATCAGGACGGGTGGTAATACATAAAACCGGAAGACAAAGCTGCTAAGGAATCAGGTGGGAAAACACACTCGCTCACTACGGACGAGAGCACAAAAGGTCGTAGAGTAGGCTAAAATGAAAAGAAAGTAAAACAAAAAAAATGTAAAGAAAAAAAATTTAACTAAAACAGAAGCATTAATAAAGTCAAACAAAAAGCGAAATTAGGAGAGGCTATGCAAGGTAATGTTCACGGCCGAGCGAAGGAGGAAACTCGCATAACAGTTATGAAGCTCCGGAAGGGGGAGTGAAGCACAGCAGAGACGAAACATGACCTGACGGCATCCTAGACGGCACACTAGGTCGGCTGAAGAAATATAAATGCAGAAGCTGGAAGCAGCAAGAGCGTCGGAAAAACAAATTTGCAAAAACTAACGGCCGTAGAGTTATAAGGGAGATCGGCAAATTGATTAATAATCACACCAAGTATGCGAGGGAAACATCCGGCTCCACAATACGTTGGCGAAGACTTTTTTGAATCAGAACCAAGTATCGCGAAGGAAACATCCGGCTCCACGATACCTTGGCGAAGACTTTGGTACATGACGAATCGTTAAAAGCAATTGACGACAAACCGACGCCATAATGAACGACGAACGGCAAACGGCAAACGGCCTAAGACCGACGCTCAATGCGTTCTACGCCGTAGCCGACGAAAATAAAGAAAGAGCTTCATTGCGAAATAACACCAACGAGGCGGCTGGACAGCTCGTCAGTTGAACATAGTCTAAAGCTTAGTTTCCATACATGCGTTTTTAACTGCGTCTCTGCGTCTAGACGCATACATTGGTGCGTCTTGACGCACTTGTCATGGAAACATATATCTGCGTCTCCGAATCTTGGTTGATGTGCGTCTGGAATTCATGCGTCTGGACGCAGAAAAGTGAAGTAGATAGGCTTTCTACTTCTTGACGCACTTGTGCGTCTCAAATCTTTCTATACTTCGTCCAACAAGAGAAAAACAGGGTGTGTTTCCGGTCTGATATCGACTACTCACTCATCCGCAATTTTAATTTTTTTTTTTTTAATTTAATTTAATTTCAGATTCCTTGAACCTGGTCACTAAACAAAACCAGGACGAGGAGATCATCATTAATCAATAAAAACAAACAAAAACACAACCAAAAAGAGGGGAAGCATAAAGGCAGACCTGTCTGGTAGCCTCCCCTCCAAAAACACAAACAAAAATAAATAAACAAATAAATAAACAAAAAAAGAAAAAGAAATTAGTTAAGGAAAATTAGTTAAAAAAAACAACACCAGGGGGCAACGAAAGTAACCAGGTCGATAACCTTACTTTAAATTGATGCAATGAGTTAGAAGACCGAATTTCTGATGGGAGTTGGGACCAGATTTTAGGGCCAGTATATAACAATTGTGATCTGGCATAATTACGGGTTATTAATGGTATTATTGGTAATCCAATATTCCTTGTGAGATAAGACGAAGGAAATTTTAAATAACTATAATAGCAATCAGATGTAATTAAATTATTCTTTGATTTAAATAAATAAAGAGCAATCTGTTTTACAAATATTAAGCGAATTGGGAGAAGCTTATGAACTTTCATTTGAGTGATTATTTGTTCCGTCCTTATATTATTTTGAAAAATTATTCTCAAAACTTTCCGTTGTAAAGAAATCAGAAGGTTAATATCAGTAATATTACCTCTTCCCCAAAACAGAATACCAAAACATAACAATGAGTGCAGCAGGGCAAAGTATAACATGATTAATATATTTCTTGGAAAAAAACGAACTGCAAAAATCAGACCTATCCTTTGTGATAATTTTTTAGCTAATTCTATAATATGTTTACTCCAGCTAAGATCCGAAGATACCCATAAACCAAGGTACTTAAAATCGTTAACTTTTTCAAGCGGGGTATTTTGATAAACGACTACTCGATTATCAAGTAAACCAATTTTATTACGCTGAACAAATTGGATCCATTTTGATTTCTCAGTACTTATTTTAAGCCCATTTACTGTAGACCATATTGAAACTTGTTGCAAGGCTAAATTTATCTTTGTTAACGCCATATCTAACGAATGATCAGATATTATAATCACAACATCATCTGCAATGCTTTGTGGGATCTCTCCTTCAGCGGCTGCACAAGTCAATTTGTAATGGCGACGCCCGTGCAACAACTCTTCAGCCAAACAAGGAAAAACTATTCACAGCCAGGCTAGGGAGATTTGTGTGGAACGTATTTTGCTACTTTAAAGGAAAATAGTGTTTTAAAAGCTCATCTGCAAGTTTCCATAGCAACGCAAGTTTCTTTTTCTTGCGTTCGAACAATTGTTCAAGAAGGAAACGAAGCGTCTTTATGCGAAGCTACCACCCCCTCTCCTCGCTTTTCGATTCCTGGAAAGAAAAGGCCCAGGGAATCTCGAACAATGATATATATAAAATTGAGTTAAAAGATAATTTTATGAAGTGTACAATATTTTTAATTATAATTAAAGCAAAGCAACTGAATAATATTAAAGCTTCTGCTGTAATATTATAAAGCGCTTCTTCAATGAGACATGAGACAGAAGTGATTAAGCGCATGAGGCCTCCTTTCTCTGATTGGCTAATCTGAAACTTCCTGTGACACACCCTGTTTTTCTCTTGTTGGATGAACTATAGATCACATGATTGTTTTGCGCAAGCGCACTTGCTTTGTTAACCTTCCAGCGGGCGCGCCCTCTAAACAAACGCGAAAGGTCATGTATTTCCTAGATACGCTATTGCAAAATATAAATTTTTAAGAGTGTACCTTTTAAAAGAATGTGGAAATCAGTTATTTTATTTAAAATGAAATGAAAACAATGTAAACATAAAAGACAATAACGATATAAAATGACCAAAGAATTACCGAAATTACATGAAAATAAAATAAATGAAATTGCCAATATTTCCACTGTACTATTTACATTTGTGTAAAGATGAATTAAAAGTGTAAAGATATATTGGAAAAAACAAATGAATTGAAATTTAGATATAAAAAGATTTTTATTAGAACAAAAAAAATCGTATACAACCAAAACTAACCAGAACTAAAATACAAATAGCACCTCTGCAAAGCCCTAATAACGCTTCGAAATTCAGAAGACACGGACTGAAGATAGGCCTCCGCAATGAAACTGAATACATTGTTGCATCACATAGATAGTGCATTGTTTTTCGCATTTCTACCAATAATAAGCCCTGAATTTGCACTATCTATGATGATGTAACAATGTGTCCAGTTTCATTGCGGAGGCCTTCTCTCTCGGTGGTCACGCACCATCTCTCCCGATAAACACCAAGGTGGTGGCCATGATCGTTAGAGAGAAGCTTCTCCCTCTAACGAGAAAAATTGCAAAACATAAACTCATGACGCATGCGCAGTTGAACTTTCTGCGTAGACTTCATGCATGCATGGAAACTGATACTTGCGTTCGAATTAAATGCATCAACAGCCGTTGCAATGTGCGTCTAGGTGCGTCCAGATGCACATTTGCTTTCTGCGTCGAGACGCAGTTATAAATGCGTCAAAAATGCATGCATGGAAACTTAGCTTAATACAATCCAAGATACCAGAAACTAAGTCCAAAGCTTCAACTCATGATGAAGAACAATAAAGGGGGACCAGCTTCAGGAGGGACGAAGTCGATCACACCCGAGTTAGCACAAGACTCTCTCTTTTCGCCACCAAACTAAGCCCCAACCAAGAATTTTCTAGAGCTCGCGGAATAAACACGCGAAACGAACGAACACACGCCAAACACCTCACGCGATAACAATAGCTTAATTAAAAGAATAAAGAAATTTAAGCAAAGGGCAACAATCGCGAAGCCACAAACTACAAAAAGTAAAAAAGCTAAAAGAGGAAAAACAAAAATATTTAAAAGGAAAGATTCTTAAAAATTAGTTTCTACAGTCAAAAAAAAATTAAATTTTATTACAATAAAATGTAAAGTTAAGTTTAAACCAAAATCAGCACGTAACAGTATACAAATGTACACTTGTGTAAATATCAGTATTGTTGCGGCTACGTAACGAACGGACGGACTGTAACGCAGACGCAACCTATA
>JAHWFO010027156.1:83313-115665 GCA_023313115.1 Rhysida immarginata
AAGAAAGCTTACATATACTGCCTAAACCGGGATTTTTTTCAAACTTTGATGGGTTTAGTACGATACCTTCCTTTTCATACACATCTTTCAAAAAAGTGTCTCTCTCGGCCTGAGTGTTGGCATATGGAGGCCAGTCCGAGGCTTGGATTTTACCCCCAATAAAAGTGTTCACATATTCACTGAAAAAATGTTTTTCCCCAGTATCCTTGTTGTATACAAATTGTTTGTCATAGTGCCATACCTCATAAATTTTCACAGTGGTATAACCTTCTTCTAGCGCCTTATAAAACTCAGGGGTAGGCCATGTCGCGGTCAATGCCCGTTCAACAACTGTGTGAGGACATAATTTTTTCAACTGTGATTCAACACATGTGCGACAAAGGGGGAAATACAATAGACTGTTACAACGATAAGGTAACACAGGTATGAACAAGTTCTTAGGTGGGAGTACGGTTGCTTTGATCATACCGAAGTATGCATACAGTTTGTGAGTAAAACCTGATGCCCTTTTGGATAATTCTGTCTCTTATTTACCGTGGGATATAAAGATGTAAAATCCAGATATGTAAGTTGTTCTGTTTCAGTCGCCTCTGTAACACCGGCTGTGAAATTTTCAGTGCGTCCGCCGTAAAAACCATCGCGGGGTGAAATGAATGTTTCTGGTCCGAATTGTAGAGTTTCACAAAAATGTTTTAATTCGGTATCGCATTTTAACAAATCAGAAAATTCACATTCCCATAATGTTTTGAATGTGTGATCGGGTAGTTCTGTCTTTAAAAACTCCATACGCTCGAGGGTACACTGAAAATTTTCTGCATTCGTAAGTCGGCTCTCGACACTACGATTCGTGGCAAATGTGCATTTAGGACATGAATGGTAATAACATCCGTAAAATTCATAAACTATCTTTTTGCTTTCCACCAGCCGACCAGAAGATATGGACCGATGCGTTTCTCAGGTCCATTCAGAGCTGAAATGATTTGATCATGAGGCAACTTTGATTTCTCCCAAGCTAGCCATTGTAAGGCTTTTTTGCTTTTCCAGTTACGCATTGAGTAACCTAATGGAGGTATCACACCCACTGAATAAGCATCGAGAAATTTTTCCCTAAGCACTCTGTTTGAGAAACCAGCGATGGTCACATCACGGCCTAAAAAAGGGCTAAAACCCGTGAAAGACTCCATGATAGTAGCAAATTTCAGGCAACCCTCACGCAGCAGCATAACATCACTAAGGCAATACTGAGTTAGTTCGTGTATCATATTCCATTTCTTACCAACGCGTAACTTCTCAGTCTTGTACCAAAGTACAAACTCTTTATGCACGGATTCTTTCATTTCGTCAGGTGAGTATAGTTCCATTTCGGGTAGTGCACCCTCGTAATGTAGAGTTTTGTTCAGTAGTGCAAACGGAAAGAAACCTTTCTTATGCTCCTCGATACCAAAGGCGCGTGGGAAATCACGCAGAGGTAATGTTATAAAGGATAATGAATCGAGAAAACGGATTTTTGCTTCTTTAACCTCTAACAATAACACCTTTGTACCATGGTAAATCACGTTAGGTTTGATGCCTTGTTCAAATAAAAATTTCATCAAAAAAATATAATCAAAGCCAGCTAGATTGTGAGCTAGTATTATTGAATTCTCGAAGGTTTGTTGATGGGTTTTAATTTTACCCCAATTCGCTGGTTTTGCAAACAAAAAGCTCAGGAACTCGGAAATGCATGTATCCCCGTAGAACAACCGTTCAATGTAAGTACCTGAGTCATCTGGATAACTAAGCGCTACAAGCACAGGCAACAATTCACCTGTGTTAATAATTCTCGTTTCCACGTCAAAGTATAGGAGTCTTGGCTGTTTTGTACTGTGTTGTTTTGTTTTCACCGTGTCTATATGCTCCTTACCTGTAAGCACGTAACAAAGACCCCCTTCGTGTCTTCCATTACAACGGTTACAATGTTTCGGATCACAATGATGATTTTTTTTCACTTCATAAATCTTTTTACACACAGTACATCTGTGATATGCATCACAGGGTTTGTTACAACAGGTCGGGTCTTGATGTACCCTATAACAAGCCTCCCCTTTGAAGAAACGATTACATTTATCACAGCGCACGTAAGTACATTTGGCTCCCCGCGTATGTTGACCA
This sequence comes from Rhysida immarginata, assembly GCA_023313115.1. NCBI lineage: Eukaryota > Metazoa > Arthropoda > Chilopoda > Scolopendromorpha > Scolopendridae > Rhysida > Rhysida immarginata. The sequence goes on from JAHWFO010027156.1 coordinate 85,465, forward strand.
CCACACAGGTTACATCGGCCTCCACACAAATGAAGTTTTTTGTCTTTGGACTTGTGAAAAAGCACACCACAACGCTCGCAAAAACCTCTTTTCCCGTAAAACCCCTGTAAATTTGTGATCACGTCGTAGTGGTTCCCGGTACGTATAAGGCGTAACATATGCTTAGGTCTTGGGCTCAGAAATTGAGCGGGTTAAAACAATTCCTGAATGCTTGTACAGGTATGCACAACAATCTCATACTCAGGTGCCAGTATTGTTTGAAATTTCTCTAAACTCTCAGTTGTACCAGGTTGGGCGAGGTCTACTCCAGCCTGGACGCACAAGTCCAAGGCCTTATTTAGCTGACGATTGCTAGCTGGTTTTCTAATTACATTATAAACTTTTGTATACTCTTTGATTAATTCCTCCTTACCTTGTTTACGGGCAGCACACATTTCAGCATGAGCAATCGCAATGACTAGAGCTCTAGGGAGACATTAAACATCAGAGTTTTTGATCACCACAACAGAGGATTTCCTTGCTAGATGGTCTGACACTAATACAGTTTTACGCTCAGTGCAACCCGTGGCTGGTATGGGTTTTTGTAGAAGCACAACATGGATATCCAACAACTCATCCATCATCAAGTCCTGATGTGATTGATCCAAGGTCTGTATTGCATCAAACAACATCTTACTGCTGAAACTACTAACCCTACCAATACGTAAATTTACAGGGTCATTTAAAGTGGGGGCACGTATATAAATTCTCGCATGGTCATAGATTGGGTTGTTATTCCTTAATATACGCTCAAAAATCTGGTCAAAAATGAACATTAACACAGAGGGAACTTTTGCTATTGGTAGTCTTTTCATTCCTTGAAACGTCAATTCATATGTGGTTGTTTTAACTTTATATTTATGGGAATACGCGGAGCCACGTTCACGCAACGTATAAAAAGCTCCTAGGTCTGAGTTTTCTGAATGCACACTTGATTAATACCGGGGGTTGATAAGGAATGGTCCGTAGGTATTGATTGAGTATTAGACCTGTTTATACCAACAACAGGTTTTGGTAACCCAATAATTGAGGCCGCAGGAGATGGGTTTGGTATTGGGGTATTTACAGATTTCTTAGTAAAACTCGCCTGTTGAGCTGCCGAGGTCGTAGGTTTGTCTGTGTTAAAAACAGTGTTGGTTTGAGCTGCAAACCCCTTATGCTGGTCAGCGGGTGCTGCTGTAACAGGCGTCACACCCCCACCTCTTTGATACTTTAGTGAAAGCTTATGCCTCTTCATACGCCAATCAGGTTGAGGTACGTACGTTCTTTTGTGGGTTTGTGACCCACTGGGATAACCGGTTAAAGACCTCTGTTCTGATGGCTTTGACTGGTTTGATGGTAAACAGAGCAAGGGAGTTTGAGATGGCGAGTCGTGGTTGCATGATCGCATAGAGCTTTCATTAGCCTCATCATCATCATTTGTCTGTGTCCCGAGACCCTGAACAGGTTGAGATTGTAGGTGATTTGCCTGGTTCAAACAAAGATTGAGCAGTTGACTCTGCGTTAAATTATAACGATACAAACATAAATCTAATGCCTGGCTTTGCGCTGCCTGTGTATGTACCTCAGACCCCGGCACCGTACTTAATTGATCACGCACACACAGATTTAAAGGTGTGTCAGCCATTATGTTTAAATTTTTAAAAAATATCCCAGTAAAAAGGGTAAAATCCTGAATTTAAAAAGGGTAAAACCCTGATTTTTAAAAAACGCCCACAAAGGTATACATACAAGTCAAAGTTGAATTATGAACTAAAATGTAAATGGCTCAATTTTTTAAAAAATAGCAAACAGTATATAGTTAAAAAGTCAAAGGTTATTTATTAGAAACCCAAAATGTTATTTATTAATTATAAAACCCCAAGAATGTAAATGCAACCACTAAATTACAAGCAAAACAGTTAAATTTTTTTAAAGAAGCATTTTAATTTTTTTTTTAAAAAAGGTACCAATTTAAAAACAAACTGAATTTAAAAACTCTCCCTCTGTATAGATCCAAGTCAAAGCTGAATTATGAACTAAAATGTAAATGGCTCAATTTTAAAAAATAGCAAACAGTATATAGTTAAGAAGTCAAAGGTTATTTATTAGAAACCCAAAATGTTATTTATTAATTATAAATACATATAAAATCGTATTTAAACAGCAGACCTTGTGTTTTTTTTTTGTTTTTTTTAAACACTCCGAATTTTAAAGGTTTAGCAATGAGTGACAAAAAAAGTTTTATAAATGAACCCAGAAAGACTACAGTATGTAACAAATTAAATCACGGTTGTACGACAGGTAAAAAACAAGGGGTACAAACGAAAGACTATATAACTCTCGGGTAAAGTTAATGAAAGAGATCTCTCGTTGCTAGTTCCACGATTTTTGTAAACAAAAACTCGTATCACACCCTTATGAAAGATACAATTAACTGTAATCTTAATGTACTGGTTGATTTCAAAAACTTTTTCGCGTATTGCACAAATAGAGTCTGCTGGTATGTTGTTTTTCTCAAGTTTACAAATTGCAAATAACTCAGCAAAGTACAACAGTATAGGCCGAAATTCCACTGTTTTCATACAAATAGTATTAATTGTTCTTTTGTTCCTAGACAATGACAAAAAGTGTGTGCCATCCGATTGTTTTTCGAGCAGTGCAAAACTCAATTTTGTTGTAGTGCGATGACTAGCCAGCTCGATAAACTAAAAGGCATTGGGTAAACAAAAACTAACTTAAACAGGTTGACAGAGAAAATTGAAAAACAGAATAGAGTTAAAGTAAGACACACTCACACACATGCACACACATTTGATGGATGCAGGTACAAACATTTTTAAATTGTTAAGAAGCATCATCAACAACTCACATAATGATCTGAGGGTAGTACTTCTGAATCAAGTATAAATGTTACTTGCAATTGTCATAGAGCTTCCTGTGATTAGGTTTACAAAAGTGTGGAAAATGTATACGCATCAATGCGAAAAACTTATATTCCCAATTATCTTCTTCGTCGTTAACTAGATGTGTTTTCACCATGAAGTCTGATGGTGTGACAAAAAGACGTCCCATTTTAACACACACGTTAGGTAATGGTTGAATTAGATGATAGGCTTTGCAAAATATATGATACGAATCGGATAAATCAACCTTTAATAAGGATTGTTGAATTTCAAAGGAAAAAGTTTCAAGTCCTTCCATTTCACTCAAACTAGATAACGTATGACTTGTGATACCACCACGCCCGTATTTAGCAACTGTTGTTTGATACTGGAAAAAAGAAACATAGGGACAGCCTTTATACGAGGCATGTTTTTTAAGTAAGTACCGTTTTGGAATTTAAAAAAGACGTGCAAAGATATGGCAATAATTTTATTTTTCCATGAAAGCCTGTACCTTAATCTACTTTTCTACATAATTTCCGTGAATATTGAGGCACTTGTCATAACGTGGCACCAGTTTTTGAATACCCTCCTCATAAAATTCTCCTCAAATGTTTGGACTTCGTTATCGTCTCGAAGACGCTGACCACCCAGGTGTTTCTTCGAGTGCAGGAACAAATGGTAGTCGCTGGGCGCCAGATCAGGGCTGTATGGAGGATGATCTAGAGTTTCCCATTTAAAAGATTTGATGAGATCTTTGGTCCGATTAGCCACATGTGGACGGGCATTGTCGTGCAGCAAAACGATACCCTTACTCGACTTGCCACGTCTTTTGTTCTGGATTGTTCAATGTCTCACAATAAGACGCTGCATTGATTGTCTCGTTACGAGGCAGAAACTCCACTAGCAATACTCCTTTTCTGTCCCAAAAAACTGTGCACGTGATTTTCCGGGCAGAAATTGTTTGCTTAAACTTCACTTTTTTGGGTGATGACGAATGTCGCCATTCCATGTTGTTTCGATTCTGGTGCGACGTAGGCTACCCATGTTTCGTCACCAGTAACAATTTGGTCTAAAAAATCTTCACCTTCATTGTGGTACCGCTCGAGGAAAGTCAATGCACTGCCTAAACGTTGGCTTTTGTGCAAATCCGTCAACATTTATGGAACCCAACGTGAACACAATTTCCGGTAATTCAAGTTCTCGGTCACAATGCGATACAAAACCATATGAGAATATTGAGGAAAGCAGTCGCACAATGATGAAATCGTAAAGCGTCTGTTTTCTCTCACCTTTTCGTCCACTTTCTGCACCAAATCTTCATTAACGACCGAAGGACGCCCACTCCGTTCTTCATCGTGCACGTTTGTGCGGCCATCTTTAAACGCTCTCACCCATTTCCTTACCATTCCATCACTCATAATGTTTTGTCCGTACACTTCACAGATCTCACGATGAATATCGATCGGTTTTACGCCTTTAGCACTAAGAAATCGTATAACAGTCGGCGGGACTCACGATTGTCGGAGGCATCTTAAACACTCAGTAAACAACGTATACAATGAAGAATCAGACTGTAATGGCCTCAGTGCGTAGACAAGAGATGTAGTTAACCAGCGCGCATGCGCGGAACGCCGACCGTAGCGCTGCGGCGGCGGAATCGCAAAACGGTACTTACTTAAAAAACATGCCTCGTAGTAAGTGGTACTTGGTAATACGTATTCCAACAAACGCGTTGTAAGACATCGTTTGTCATAGAGTATTTTCACATAAAGCTTAACTTGTACATAAGCATAAACGCTTTCACAAGCTTTTAATTCTGCAAGTATACAGTCAAGTTTTGTCTGGACCGCCTCTCTACAGTTTTCAAGTACTTGGTAATCAGGACTCTGTTTAAAGAGGATATTACTCGAGAGGTCTTTAAAACCCTGTTTATAAAAACCGAAGCGTTTAATGCATTTTTTCAATACGTTAACTCGTATAGTATAGGCATAGCGTTGGTATTCAGTTTTGTCGTTGTTGAACTAGAGAGAAAGAAAGGATGCACACCATTCAGAGACTGAATACACGAATGATGCATTGAAATGTAAGGAAAAAATATTTACCAGTTTTGATGGGTTTCGGCCTACCGTCTTGTCGGTACGTGTATTATAAGTAAGGTCGGCGAATTCAGAATCGTCTTCACCCTCTATATCACCTGATTCATTCGTACACAACGGAGCAAATAGGTCATCCAACGTCGGTTTATCACCCTTGTTCCCTAAATGCTCTACAGCTGGCTGTGTGTCTTCTACGGTCGGGGTAAGGGTTAACGGGGATGGACTACGATTGCGCTTGATTGGTGTGGCACATCGAGGTATGGGGCTTCCAGTAATTGTGGTATAATGGAATGGTTTACGGCGCTAAAACAATAAAAAAATATCATTAACCAATGTCATCACCAGTAAATAAATAAATAAATAAATAAATAAATAAATAAATAAATATATCTCCCCAAGCTCCCATTCAACAACAAGATCTTAAACAACATGAAAGTGTTTTTATAAAACATTCAAAGCATGTAAATTTTTTTATAATAACCTGTGACACGCGGATAAACTCCCCGGCTTGGACTGAGGGCTTAGAATTTGGAAAGGAACCACATGAAACCTCCGTTGTATCGTTGTTTACCTGAAAAGCGAAAATACAAGTCAAATTAATCAAAAAAAAAAAAAAAATTAATTAAGGTAAACCTATAAAGAAACGTCCCCAAACGACCACGAATACGAGTAACAGATGTAGATAAGGAGTTTATGTTACATAAAAAATTTCACAAACTTGTCTATTTATTCCAGATAGTAATTTATGAGGTATACATTTCACGAAAAATTGTTTAAAAGAAAAATAATTATATGTTCTAAAGTATCAATCTTTAATGCAGCATGACCATCTGTTTGCTTCCAGTTAAAAAAGAAGAAATTTAAGCATAAGATATTCAAATTGGCAATAATGCAGTAATGGGAAATGTGAATGAACTATTTCTGGGTCTGAACACAATTTTATTAGTAATGTATATAAAATAATTAAAGCAACTTAAAATTATATAGAGGGGCTTTTCGAAGACTGGAACATTGATATCATAAAAAGGAATGCAAGAAGTCAAAAAATGTACAGCATGCTTTGTATTTAAACAAAAATACAAGTAAAAATAAATGATATTTGAGACAAATAAGCAAGAAAGTATTATTTCATAAAATAAACACGACACTTGAAGGTTTTTTTTTTTGTTTTTTTTAACAGACCTTAAAACGATTCCAAAATCGATTTAACATCGAATGTATTTCGGTAACATCGATGTATTTGAACATCGAATGTTTTTCTGCAAATCGCGCGACACTACCGTTACCTTGCGCCGTTACATTATAGGCTTACCATCAACTTAAATAAAAAATAATTACAAAGTCTGGCGATGAATTAGAACGATAGAATCCAGGTTTCGGCGAAAACACGGGTGAAATAGAGGTGTTTTGAAAATCTGGTGTATTCTGTGCTGCCACTAGATAGAGGAAGATAGGCCGACAAACTATTTTAACTTTTAGACATAAAGAAAATCCCCCACCCCCTTGTTAAGAAAACGTGTAGGAATCAAAAAAAAAAAGCAAACATATTTCACTCACTTATTATTATTATTATAATTACACTGGGTAATTGTCTCACATGTTAGTTTTAGAGGTACGTACAGAAATACGCAAGACCGGAACACTTTGAAACAAAGCACGTGCACAGAAAAACTAAGAAAATAAGAAAAAGCGAATTAACATTGTAACCGTACAACTTAAGTGTTGTTAATTGTAATAAAAACAATAAAAAAAAAAAAGTCACCTGTATTGATCAATAGAGTATCAACCTCTCAAACAAATTTAAATGGCCGAGGAAGGCTGTACAAAACAAAGAAATGGCAACGGAAATTAAACTCTCGTAAATTAAGAAGTGACTTAAGAAAAACGTATAAATTCATTTTGTAAGAAAATAAAAAATAAATATATATACTCACAGGGAATCGCTGAAGCTGAATGGTATTGAAAACAAGGAATCAAAAATGAATTCGTAAGAAAACACAAAGACACTTAATGGCGACCTCTTTACAGCAAGAAAACAAACAAAGAATGAAAAACATAACATGGAGGCCGACAAAACCAGTACAGAGGGCGTTAATCCAAAAATTAACCAATCACAACACAGAAGACTTATTCAAGATGAATCAGGAAATACACCAATCATCAAATGCGAAACAAAGAACCAAGACCAAAGACACCATGAGACCTAGAAAACAGGATCAGGAAGACAGCGCGCCTAAACAAAGGCTTTTTTTTACCTACCCTGAAGGTATGTGAAAAGGAGATGGGTGTCAACAAGTAAAAACGAAACAGATGTACAAAACGCGTACTTTAAATGAAATTTTAAAGAAAACCATGTGAAAAACGAAAACAATTTCGAAAAAATTTATTAGAAAATCAAACTAATGTAAAAACATCAACAAAAATAAAATACAAAGGTAAAACATTATTATAATTATCTGGTTTACTTATGAAAAACGTTAACTCGTATAACCAGAGATTGAAATAATATATTTAAAACGTACATGGAAAAACGTGCGAATGTTGTTGTTTGTTTTGGGCTGGAAACAGGTGATGCAAATTCTAGCCTTCACAACAAAAATACAAGAGTGAAATTTGCCACAGAGAAAAAATCAGAGACGCGAAAAACGTCCATTGGGGCATTTGTTCAAAATGTAAAAACAGACTATGCATAGCAAAATTATGCTGGAAACGCCATAGAGCAAGGAAAACCACTCTAAAAAATTTGAACTTTAAAGAGAATTCACTTATGAGAAATCTAGCCCATGTACAGATTTCATAAACGTGAAATTTCACATCCTAGCAAAAGCATCAGAGTGAAAAATGATCCCAAACAACAAACGACTTTAACAAAATCAAACGATCACCTAGGAAAAACATTTTGCTGAATGGATGTACAATCGGAAAAATATTTTTATGTCTCTGTTAAAAAATGTACGTATGTATGAACAATTAAGTAACAGGGCAATAAAAAAAACATATGCATCAAAACATTGCTGAAACGGAAAAATTGAAGTTTTTATTATTAAACAACATTACAACGAAAAATTTGAGAGATGGAACAAAAATAGAAATTTATTAATACGAAAAATATATAAATTTATTATTAAGACGTGTTTGTACAGAAAAAATCATGTCGCGTATTGTGAAATATTGCAACGAAAGATGAAAATCCAGCTGAGGTTGGGAGACAAAGAGACCTTTAATCCTATAATGAGGGCTGTCCACCCCTTAGTGAAAGAGGAGGATAGCAAAATAAAACAAAAATTCACATTTAATACGTTTCAGAGCAGGGCTACAAAGAGAACTTTAATCTGGTAATTGGCTGTCCACCCTTAGTAAAAGAGCACAGCAAAAAAGAATTTCAAAACGTTTCAGAGAAAAAGTAAAAACAGAAGATTTGGAAGGGGTCACCCAGAGAGAGGTCAACGAAACCAAATGTCAAAAGGTCACGGATAGAAATAGCTGTGACCCCAAAAAGAGCTCTCTAGATGTTTCTGAAACGAAGTGGAAACCACGTGAACGTCATCATCACTATGACAACGTGACGTCAGCGGTTATCGCGGGAAGATTCGTGTGTTTTAGACATACACTCAGAGAACTACTAGCCGAGTAACCATCCACACACACAAACGCTGACGTCCAAGCAATGAAAAAAGAAGATTAGAAGTAGAAGCCTGAGAAATGGAATACGAACGGGAAAAAATCCCTGCTCAACATTGTAAGTTGAGAAATTCACATTTATTTATTTATTTATTTTTATCTCATTAACGAAGTATCTCTCTCTCTCTCTCTCTCTCTCTCTCTCTCTCTATAGTACAAGGTGTCACCGTCACAGCAAATACATTCAAAACGGAGAGTGGTTATATTTACTACAGCGAGATAGCATTTTGTGGGGTGTATGAGGTACGAAAACTCGATGAACGGACCAAAAGACAGTTGGATATACAGTATTACCCACTTATAACGAACACGGTTAGAACGAACACCCGCATATAGCAAAAAAAAAATTCAGTCCCAACCCCGTAAGTCTATTTTCTATGCATTTTTACACGTTTATTGAGAAATGTTTTTGAAAGAAATCCGGTTACAGCGAAGGGAAATCGACGAAATTTATTCGGAAAATATCACTAATTGTTACTATAAGTCGGTCTAGACCGAATGCGTAGACACGTGTAACATTTTTTCCTAACAGCGATTTTTCTTTATTGTGATTGGTTGGTTAAAAATTCCCGCCATCACGGCCGCCACGCCTAGTTGAACGATCACGTGATTGTACTTGAACCACTTGAACCAATCATATGATTGTGCCATCACATGGTTAACTGCAAGGCCCATGAGCATTTATGGGCTTGGTTGATTTTGTCAAGTCATTCATGCAAAATTTTTCAAGGAGTTCAACATGTACACCAAAGCGAAACGCTCTATCTCTAGAGTTAAAGTTAAAGATTTTAGAATCACGCCATCGCGGAACAGAGCCAGAGAATCCAAGATGGCAGAGAGGAGAGCCAAGTAAGTGACGATGAACCAGAACCGCCCATACCATCATCGAAGCAGATGGACTCGCTGATGAATCCAGTAAAAAATTACTTAACCATCTACGGTGATGTGCCAAACGAAATTTTTGAAAGTTATCTTAAGTTGCATAAATTTATAAACAAAAGTTATGTAAAAACTATGAAACAGAAAATCATATCGGATTTTTTTCATCCTGAATAAAATTGACTAAAACAATGATTATGGCTAGTTTTTAATTCTATGACTGTACGTACATTTTTATTACATTCGGATATAACAAAATCGGGATATAACGAAAAGAAACTTCGTTCCCTTGAATTTCGCTATAAGCGGGTGATACTGTATATGGTTATAGACTCAAAGCCCATTATTCTTTTTTATTACCCGAAGAAAACGAGATAAAATTCAGTCAGTGTGATTGGGAACGACTCAAATCCATCAATTACACATTGCCGGGCCGAAAAAACATTTTTTCAGTAAGTTTACTGTATTCTGCATTACCCAGGATCATAAACCATTGGAAACGCGTCACCACGCGATTTTATGCATACGGCGGACTTCACTGTCTCGTTTTGAGTCGATTACTCGGTGTGGAAGTGACAAACGCAGAAAGGATCTTACCCGCCTTGGCTGAAAACACATGGATGAATCCTATATTCCGTAATGGAGCCAACCGAGTCCATTATGAAACACCGAGCGCCGCATATTCATTGGCTGTAATGCTCGAGATTGAACATTTTACCGATGGTAAACCGAAAACATGCGAGATGGGTACCGAAACAAACTTTTCTCCCCCTCCTGATGCAAGCAGTGACTCCAACGACGACGACGACGGCGCTGACTACGCGATTGAAGACGACAACGACGAACTCTTCAAGAGAATCGCAGAAGACGAAATCGACCTAGGCCGTACGTGGAGAAACCCAAACGAAGTACGAAAAGAAGAAAACAAACAAATAAAAAAATAAAAAAATTTGAATAAAGAATGAAAATTTGAATAAAAGAATGAAAATTTGAATAAAGAATGAAAAAAAAAGTATGAAAAAATAAAAAAATAAGAAAAAAAAATAAATAAATAAAAGGCAAATTGGGGGAATGACACAAGGTATTTGTACCCCACCTCCACAAATACCCTGTGTCATGCCCTTACAAACAGGTCCGAAAAGGACCAACGCCCAAAAAAAGGCCAATGCCCAAATTAAAAGGCCAACACCCCAAATTAAAAGGCCAACGCCCAAAAAAAAGGCCAACGCCCAAATAAAAGGCCTACGCCCAAATAAAAAACCAACGCCCAAAAAAAAAGGCCAACGCCCAAATAAAAGGCCTACGCCCAAATAAAAAACCAACGCCCAAAAACACCCCTTCTGCATACGGCTTGGCTGAACGCCTGTGACGTCAGGTAGGGGGGTGGTGGGGGGTCACGTGATGCGAATGCTGCACGCTGATTGGCTGGATTTGGCCACGCCCACCTCATTAATATGCACCCATTCCTGGTACTCATCTACTGTCATGGAATGGTGATTATTTTCGGAATTTGCTAACAATTGATGTTTTTCCGTTTCTTCGAGATCCAAACAACACTATCGACCCGCATGAAGTTTGTTTTTTGCACGATAAGGCACCTTGCTTTATGGCTAATGCAACACAGCAAATCCTAAGAGAAAGTGCTATCGATTTCTTCTCATCAAACGAATGGCCCGGTGCATCCCCTGACCTAAACGTTGCTGAACATTTTGGAGCCGTGTTAAAAGACGCAGTGGAATCTTTAATGATTCAAGAACGTGGTGAAAATCGGTATTCTCGAGACCTTCTAATGGGACACCTGACATCTGTGCTGAAGGACATGGAGTACGTTACTGCTCTGTTTGAGACACTCCTCCGCTCCTACCCGAAACGGATGCGTGCTGTTCGAGAAGCAGGTGGTGGCCACACTAAATATTGATGTGATAAAAGCAGAAATAAACGTACTTTTTGATTATCAACCGCAGAACATTCCACTTAGTTTTGTTTATTTTCCAGACCCCTAGCAAAAGGTTATGCACAACCCTGTAGATTCCACTTTTAAAGAAGCAGCAATGGAACGCAGTTTACATCTAGATGATTCTGAATGGATGTGTTGTTAACAAGAAGCTTCAGTCTTCCAAATGCCATTTCATATGCGCCAACTATTTTCATATATTTGCATATTTCAACAGCCAAATAATGCATTTCATCTATGGAATACTTTCAAAGATTCACTTTCAGAAGATTATCTTCTTTTTCTATGAGAGTAATATCATTTATCAGTTAGCCCTTAGATTTATCAATAGGATTTTAAAACAACATTCAACTTCTATGTCTGCCTTTAAATTACCTTTTACCATTCTTTTCGATTTATAACAAATTATCATTCTCCTGTGTCACGGTATTCGAAAAACATGCCGAATTCTGATGACATCGTCCCTCACTTCCGGACTCATGTCTTCCACCAAACGAAACCGGAAGGGGGACGACGAAACCAAAAACGTCAGCAGATGCAGCAGGAGTGCACCAATGGGAGCAAAGAGTGGGAGTTTCGTCGTGGAAAATGGAGATAGGAGCAGGAGACGGGGAGAAAAACTAGTGGAGAAAGGAGAGGGAGAGCACCGTGGATGGATCGGACGAGATAGCAGTCAGGAAAAATGTCTGCAGGGAACATGTCAGCTCACGATTAATGTACGAGGGATGGAGGCCAGCAGCTCGTAAAGTAGAGAGGACCTTTCCGGATGGCGAGCAACGGAGTGAACGCCGCGACCAACAAGGAGACCCTCTCTACGACGAAGCGAGTGGCTCGAGAAGACGTTTCATCAGATGGTGTCGGAACGGAGGTGGCGAGCTACGAACGCTCTTCACAGCTAGCTCCCACGATAGCGATACAATGGACAGTAACGCTGGTAACTGCTCAATTTGTAGTAGGAGCTAGAGTACGTAACATAAAGGAATGTTTCCTGGAATTACGGCGTACGGAATTAAAGACAAACACCGTAATACGGGGACTGTGGCCCTTCAGCCTACAGGCTTACATGGCGCAGTCGTTGGGTTTCGTGTGTGCTGGAAATCTCGGCGTTTGATGGTTGATTTTGTGCCCGCTCATTAGAAAAGGAGATTTACCATTTTCGTATATTGGTGTTCCCGGAAGTTAGTGACAGCAGCAACGATTACGGCAAGAGGAAATGTGTGCTTATAAAATTTGTTACCGCTATGTGTAAAAATTAAGATTTGTATACATGGTGTTTCTTTCCTGTTGATTTAGAGCCCTCCATCTAAAGTGTTTGGAGTCGGGCGAATTAGAAAAAAAAGAAACGGAAAGGAAGAAGTGAGCTCTTAAGTGTTTGTGCTATAGACTTTAGCGACGCATGTTTGTTGCTTAGAGTGACTGAGTGTCGTCGGGAAATGATTTGAAAAGAAAAAGAAAAAGATTTCATCATATTCTAGTTAGTGTTACCGTTAGTGTGTTTATTGATATGGTAATGGTTATAATTGATGTAATTTTATACAGACATAGAATGTGGTTGTTTACCTTTGATTTTGTGTTTGAAATTTATGATTTTTGAGCTAAGCATTCTTATGAACGGATGTTAAGTAATTCAATTTGTGATCTGAAACTTGGTGTGTGCCATTATTGAAAGACTATATTTGTGTGGACTGAACTGTTATATGAAATAGTAGTGACCTTTTTGTGGTCCCCTTTCGGTAAGACTTTACCTTATGTGTTGTTGTAAGGTTCGGAACATTTTTAGTGTACCAAGCGTGTTCGCTAATAAGAACATTTTACATTTGTGATGTAAGTTTCTTAACGATTATTGGTACCATGAACTAGTGGACTGACTTTGCGTTTACACGCCGGAAATTGTGTGTGTAAATCCTTGTACTTGCCTATTTAAAGTTGTCTTTAATATTGCAATTTTAGATTGAAGAATATTTCGTGAAATAATAAGTTTTGAGATAAGTTAGCTGTAAGGTGTTCCGTTTGCAGTTATGGAATTAATCATGATATGTGTATTGATATTCTTATCTGGTTAAGGTATCAATGGAATATTTTTACACAGTTGTGAAATCATTTTGTTTTGCAAAAAGTCTTTGCTATTATTTAATTCTGGTAGGTTTAAGTAGCTGTAGTTCAGAGATTGTGTGATTTACATTTCTGGTTACTGGTTTTTCTAAAACTTTAACTTTTGGTTTAGTATTAAGCATTAGTGTAGTTTGATACATCCTTTTTTTTGAATTTATTTGTTGAAATAAACATTTCATTTACATTTACTTCACGTTTCTGTTACGTATTTCTACTTTCCACTGCATACTCTCACATTACCGTTATTATACGTGACATTCTGCCAGTAAAAATCTTATGCCTGTGTTACAAGACCCTAATGAAGAACAGAAAATTATTTTAGACCATGTTATGTTAATAATTGAACAAACTAATACGAAAGTATGTAATGCTTATGTTATTGATGGTCCAGGTGGTACTGGAAAAACATTTGTTTATAAACACCTCATACAAATATGTTCAGAATTCGGTTTTGAGGTAATTGCTGTAGCTTGGACTGGAATAGCTGCTATGTTACTACCAAATAGTCGTAATGTACACAGTCGTTTTAAATTGCCTCTCAAATTGACTGAAACCTCTGTATCATATCTAAAATTGAATAGCAAAGAGGCAAAAAAAATTGCCTCTGCTAGACTTATTATTTGGGATGAAGCACCGATGGCTAATATTCTTGCTCTGATGTGCATGGATAATGACATTCCTTTTGGGGGGAAGGTTATTGTTCTTGGTGTGGATTTTAGACAAGCTTGGCCGGTTGTACCACATGTCTCGAGACAAACAATTATCCAGAATTTTATTAAGCTTTTACCATTGTGGCCACTTTTTAAGATATTTAAACTTACCATTAATGTGCGTGCAAAAAAAAAAGGAATTAGAATTTGCACAGTTTCTATTTAAGATTGGGAATGGTGAATATCCATCTGTAAATAAAGAAGAAATTGACATTATTGAATTGCCACCCGTCATAATTGCTGAAAATGATATTGTATTAGAAATATATGGAAATAAATTTAATTCATCTGTGAAATTATTAATTTTTCAAAAGTTGCTATATTGGCACCAAAAAATGAGCATTGCAATACAATAAATTCAAAAATTCTTGATATAATTACCAGGAAATTTAAGGTCATATGGAAGCTGCAATTATTTAATAACTGAGGATGAAAATGAGATTTTACAATATCCCACAGAATTTTTAAACAGCTTAGAATTAAGTGGATTAACATCTCACAATGTACAGTTGAAATCTGGAGCAATTGTTATACTTCTGTGTAACTTAAAACCTTCTCAGGGGTTATTAAATGGAACAAGATTAATTGTTCATAACATGTATGACAATTGCTTGGATATGGAAATTATAACTGGTAACAAAGTTTTACTTCCTCACATTGATTTAACACCTTCAGATACCAGTTTTCCATTTTCATTTATAAGACGACAATTTCCCATTAGCCTTGGCTTTTGCTTAAGCATCAATAAAGCTCAAGGTCAAATTTTTGATAAAGTTGGCCTCTATCTTTCACAACCTGTGTTTAGCTATGGACAGTGGCTATGTCACGTGCCCGATCATTTCAAAATTTAAAAGTTCAAATAGAACCAAAAAGTAACAGAACCTCCAATATCGTCTTCAAAGAAATACTTTAAAATACAAATTCATGACGTACAATTAGAATAAAAAATTAAGATAATATTTAATGTGATATAATGGACAATCTTTAGATAATATATCTAAACTCTACAGTTTATGTCCTAATCCCGTATAAAATCTCGGAGTGTCTATTTATCCATACGACGTAGAAATAGATGGCCGTATGAGGGCCGGCTATTTCTACGTACAGTTGCTTTGTACTGATTGGTCAACGTGACCGGAAGTTCCATGTTCGTAGAAATAGCCCGGCCTCTTAGGCTAAGCTATTTCTACATACATTAAACTGAATTGAACTGGGCACGAATTTCTAAACAAAATTCTCTAAGAAAAATTGTGAATAAAACCTCTAATAATTTTAAGGTTAAAATTAATAATTGGTGATGGTGCTAATTAATTCTTAAATTTTTTCTTTTCTTCAAAAGTAAATAATCTTGTATTATGTTTTAATAAATCACCATCTGTACTGTATTAAGGACAATTTTGTAAGGACAACAGATGATAATGAATCAGGCCTTTGAAGTTTTTTTTTAATTGTATAGATCCAGGTTATACATTTTTCAAATCGTAAAAAATAGAGATTTTTCTGTACATTCTTGCATATTCTAGGGACGAATCAAAAAATGGGGATCGCATTATAGAAGAATACTTACAGTATATATGAAAATGGATGATTTTATAAAGTTATAAATATAAACAACGGGGCTTATATCCGTTAGGGCAAACGTCCGGATCCCACTTCAGATATTACTTCAGTCCATATTGTTGTTCATAAAACTTTTTGTTAAATTCAAAATAGTTTTGGGTTTTTATTATTTTTAAACTTGCTATAATATCGTTTATTATATTTCTTTCCACTTTATTTGTTTTTAGGTTGTTTTCTATTAACTTGATTGTTTTGTCTAAGTATGTTGGTATACATATCTTTTTAAGATTACAGCAGACTAAGATTTTAAGTACGTAGAAATAGCCTCGGCCATAAAATCTCAGATGTAAAAGCTTTAAAATGACTTTGTATTTTAATTTTAGAGTTGTTTTTTTTTCAAATAATGTAAATTTATGCCTGACTATAAATGAGACAGAGTCTATGTGTGTCTGTGTGAGTGTAACTCAGCCAACGCCGGTCCCAAGCCCAGGTAAATTAAGGAGGGGTTTATTTTTTTTATAACTATTGCTAACAAATAAGCTTATTATGTAAAAATTTCATACATTCTAATAAAGTTTTAAACCTTTATCTGTAAAACCATACATTTGTTTTTCGTCAAATTTTGACGGGTTCCATCTAGTTAAGTTCTAATTTGCTTGATCATTTTTTTTTATCAAAGCTATAACATTCTTATAAGCGTTCCATCAAAATGATGTTTGATTTTATGAAAAAATTCTGTAATTTTTATTGATTGTTCTCAAAGACAGAAAAAATATCTGTCTCATAAATATAAATAAAAAAAAATTCTTTCAGAAAAAAATTTAATACTGACGATCTTTTATTTTTTTAATACTTTAATGCGCCACTATTACATATAGTCACATCTAAACCACGATTCAGCATACTGTTAATTAATATATGAATGAGTGTAGGATCTATGTTATACCAACTGCCAATGATTTGCTTTTTTAGTTCTTCACAGCTACTAAATTGTCTCTGGTGGGCATAAACATCTCTTCCTAAAATCCCCTAGCGTTCTCAACAGGATTTAGGTTTGGAGATCTTGTTGGACACTCCATGGCATTCGCATGGTGTGCTTGTTTCCAGCTCAAAGTTGATCTGCACACATGTATTAAAGCGTTATCTTGTTGCAAAATCCAGTCTCTACCAGCAATTTCTTCAGCGATTGGAAGAAGATAATTCTTTAGTGTTTCCCGATGTTTTTCTGTATTTTGGCTACCATTTAAAAAGGTTACTTCCGTTAAGCCCCACACAATAACCTCTCCTTCTCCTTGTTGTCTACTATAGAAATTTCGATCTTGGGTCCGCAAATCATACCAATAATATACAGGATGAGTTAAAAGTCTGCACTCCCCTTTCTATCTTGGACACAAATGTAGTTATGCAAATTCCAATAAAGGGAGTGAATAGGAAGTTGAGGGTGCTCTTTCTCATGATGGCACTTACAGGGTTGTCAACATGCAAATTAGGACATGTGCAAATCGTATCTACTAAACTGTAGGAGATACACAAAAAAACAATTACAAACTTGTTCAGCATCAAATAAGCAAGAAAACAAAAAAAAATTTCAAATCCGATGAACGGATCACCCAAAAAACCCATTGCAATCTCCTAGCAATGTTAGCATCTACCACAGTTCTCAGGAATCTCATTTCGGCTGCTTGCATCCACGATCACACTCGTTCGATCATCACCTAAGACTCATGACCATCCGTGAGACTGGGAACAAAGATAGATTTGAAAATAGAGAGCTTGGCTTTGTTTCCCAGCTCGCCTTCCGTTATTATTTTACTTGCCATTAATTACCCTCTTTAAAATGTATAATTGTAATAAATAAATAAATGAATAAAATAGAAATAAGATGTAATGAAATAATAAATTTTACCAGTAATACTTCCACCCATCAGGACCGTCCAAATTAAACCGTTTTTTTTCGTCCAAAAGGTGTTTTTATGCCCATTGCAGTCTTGTGCATCATAGTCCGTAGTGGTTTCCAGATCACTGACTTGCATTCCAGGTTACTATGTATTCCCTTACAGTCTTCTATGGACAGGATGGCGGTTTTGGAGATGCTGAGGCTTAATTCGCTTTGAATTCCCTGACCTGATGTTCCTTGATGAGCAGCTAATCGAAGATTTGCCTATAATCTCTTGAAGTTATGGATTTCGGTCGGTCAGAACGTTGTTTTTTAGGTTTAGAAGAATCTTTTTTTTTAAGATTGAATAGATGATAGCAACACTTCTACCAATTCTCGTTGGAATTCTAACAATATTTACATTGTTAGTCCTTCGCTTTTGCATTTCCAAATTTCTTCTGCTTCAACATCAGTTATCTGTTTTGAACGTGGCACTTTTGGTTGGCAGTAGCAATAATAATAATAATAATAATAATAATAATAATAATAATAATAATAATGTAACAACCACTGGGAAAGACTCCAATCGGACAAACCGAGGGGAGAAAACCCAAGTTGTCCCCAACAGGCCGAAGCCCAAAGCTGGGTTAATGAGAAACATATAAAAGAAAGAAGTAAAAAGAAGAAAGACGTTAAAAAGCGAACAAATCTCGAGTCCGCCTCGACATCGCCTACGCCCTAGCACTCTCGGCCACCTGGCCAGCTATATCAAAATGGAAATAGATAAAAATAAACTAATATTATCACTAAAACCCGTTTTTAAAAGTATTAATACCAATAACCGCAGATGATAACCACAATAGACGTGTTAAAGATTACCTTGAACTTAATAAACAGAAATTAGCAGTTAAAGTCGGGCGCCTTAAAAGATATAATAAGTAATTTAATAGAAAGCAACAAAATTTTCAATTTAAATCGAATGAAAATTCTTTTTATAAACAGCTGAGGTCACCCGCAGCAAATGAAGCCTAGAGTCACTTTATAAGAAGAGTATCGCAATCGTCTTTTTGAGCGATGCCATTTTGAGTTTAATTCTTCTCTGCATACAAAGGGCAGTATGGAGATTGCGTTGTTTTGTGAACATTTTTTCAAAGTATTCACGCCACATTTCGAGTAAAATGTTATGATGTAATATTTTACATTTTGTAAATTCACTTAATACATGATAAATAAGTTTTTTAATATATTTAACATGGTAAAAATATAAGATAACTCTAGGGCTCAAATTAAATTATTACATCACTTCTTTTTTTTTTAGGTCATCAATAGCAAAATATGATCTGTATTTCGTTAACTTATAAAATTTCACAAATTTAATATTTAATTCAAATGAATGTAGAAAGAATTTTAGATTTTACATGGTATTTATGAATTTGAAATTAAAAAAAAATAGACAAGTTAATATTTATTTTTTTCTATTATTTTTCTTTTTCATTTTCACGTCGTTTTTGCACTGCTTAAATTAAATCTCAATGATATATTTCATTTAGAGTGGCCCAGTGGCCGAGAGGGCTGGGGCGTAGGCTTTCCAGTTCTCAAATCCGTCGGGTCGCGGGTTCGAATCCCGCCGTGGGCATGGATGTTTGTTCTTCCTAGTTGGAATGTAAAACATTAATTTCTACTGAATTTAGTGCAGTTTACCGCGCAACAATTTGGCATAATGGCCCGGATAAAGCAAAAGCTACTTGACGAAATTATTCATCTCTAAACCTTAGGAAAACTTTGTTTATTATTAATATATGCAACTGTTATCGATAAAATAGTTTCTGTTTATCGATCGAAACTTACTATTTGTTGATTAAAGTCTTAAGTGCTCCCAAGTAAGTAAGTATGTGCTCACTGAAGTACATAGAAACGATTAGCAAGCATTCACCCGGGATAACTCAAAATGGCTGCGAGTATGTCACGTGATACCGAAAAGCCAATCAGAAGCCTTGCGGCACAGTTCACTCAAATGCGGTACTCTTCCTATAAAGTGACTCTAATGAAGCCGAGGGCTGATATATACAATTTCTGGTCCTCAATATGGTCGAATCTCGTAGTAAGCAATTTCAGTGCGAGCTGGATGGGAAATGAAGAAAATTTATATTCGAACTTAGCAGAAATGCAATTTTCCGATATCTCAACTGAAGAGCTCAAACAGGTAATAAAAAATACACATAATTGGAAGTCACTGGGACTCGATGGAATTCAAAATTTTTGGTACAAGCAGTTTACATCTTTACATGTATTCATAGCCAAATGTTTTACAGATCTATATATTTTGAAATGTCCGTCAGTCTGTGATGAATGGAAAATCCGGACTTTTCATTGGCAAGTGAAACAAGTGATGCAACAAAAGTAAGTGACGCAACAAAGTAAATGATGCAACAAAGTAAGCAATTAAAAATCCCTTTTCTTTTTAACAATAATAATATAACACATAACAGTGTTAATTCATTTTAATTAAACTGCTTTATCACGCAATGTCGTTAAAATAAACTGCTTTATCACGAATTTCGTTAAAATTTTCAAAGTTTCAAATTCGGAGTTTTCATTGGCTCTTCAGACCAGTGACCAATAGTAAGTCGTTATCTACTTCAATTCTACGTGTGGGAGATTCGAAAAATAGCTTAATAATTGTTTGATGCACGTAATAACTATTTGTGAATGAATATCTATTAATAATGGTTCTTAATGAACAGGATTGTGGCGCCGACGAAGCGAAAATTTCAAACAATCGCGGAGCCACCGCCTCGGAGGTCGAAGAAGCCTATGAGAGTCCAACGGAGTATGAAAGTCGACAGGACCGAAAAAGGCGTTTGGTTACGCGTCGAGCGGCTATATGATGTCTACAGAAGGCGCAAGAGCAAACCCAAACTCCAGAAGAACAAAGGAGCCAACATGAAGCCCGTGTACGCAATGCAGCTGCTCAAGTCGGAAGATGAACGTGTTTCGGATTGTCAACGCAATTTGCTTCAACAACGAAGCAGCAAAGCCCAGGTACACGAAGCTGTTGCAAGTATCTAAGATATCCAGCCTTGAACTTGATTGGCCACTTGGCTGCTCTATGTTCTCAGTGGAAAAAGTGCTGGCGACTGTTCTATTTGAAGGCAAAATTGCCCCTGGCACCGGCAACGAGTGGAATTGCAGCACTTCAATTAATGGTCGGGCGAACGGCACATTCAATGTTCAAGCTAGGCCTGTAACTTCAATGATCTAAATGTAACTTCAACTGTAATACCCCCATTCAATCGCAAAATGCAGAATTACTATGAAAAGGCAGATTCTGGGCAGATTTAGAAATTACTAAATGTATTTCTTTTCGTATACTCTATGGGTGTTTAACATTGCTTATTGCCTCTGCCAACGCCTCCTAAAGATAAGGCCTGAGCGCGAAAACGTCAGACATTGTTACATCATCATCCGAAGATACGTTTAATCGCATTTCAGGGCTTATTATTGGTAGAAATGCGATTAAACGTATCTTCGGATGATGATGTCACAATGTATGACATTTTCGCGCTCAGGCCTTATCTTTAGGAGGCGTTGCCTCTGCTCGGATGCACCGGGCAGAACACCTTTATAATAAAAATATTACTTACATTTTTGCAATGATACTATTTTGGCGCGTTAGTTACATGGCGTGTTCGACAACTTTGCTATTGTGGGTCCGATTCCTTCAGAATACACTTTTTAAACAGAAACAACTTTGTTTCCCATCTTGGTTTTGCCTTGACAAGCTCGGCGAAGACGGGAAGATACGATTTTTTTTATACCGTGTGTTTCAAAAGTTCCCGAACGCAGGAGATGACTTTCCCTGCAAACGTACTGTTGTGCAGGTATGCTGAAGGGCTGGTAGACAGGAGCCACTGTCTCTCAACCTCTTTGTTTCAATTAATGGATGCTCCCAGTCGTTACGAATCCCGCTATTTATTTTGGGTTAGGGTCATAATCCCGACAGCCACAATCCCGACACCCAGAATCCCGACAGCCACAATCCCGACACCCAGAATCCCGACAGCCACAATCCCGACAAGCCATAATCTCGACAGGCCAAAATCTCGACAGGCCAAAATCTCGACAGGCCAAAATCCCGACAAGCCACGTATTCCCAACAGGTTACAATCTATTATCCCGACAAAGCAGAATCCCATTAATTTCTATTATATTTTATGGGACTGTAACATTTTTTTCAGAGATTCTGTCATTTTTATTCTGTATGTAGGAGAATGTATAACTTGTCCATCTCAGCTTTTAAGATGTCAAATGATGCTGGAATTTCGTTAGCTGGAACAAACGCCAGCGCAAATAAATGACGTAACAATAAGCTGAATTGTTTATCGTTTCTGTAACGAACTGATAATGCGCAAGCTTGTATTTTTCGTCAGCCGCATTGTGCTAAATGAAAAAAACAAGCTTTGTTGATAACGTCTGGGAATTCTGATTTTGACGCGTTGATTGCTGCTAATTCCAAGTCAGTTATAATACCCCCCCCCCCCTCACTGGAGCATGAACTGTTTATAACTAATAGAAAATTGTGGGAATAGTTGTGAACGTATCATCCATGATCTAGACAAACGTAGCACGTTTTCTTTGGTCGTAAAAAGAAGTATTCCTTCTTGTCCAATTCTTGAATCTCTAACTAAAAATCCTTCCCTATTTAGAGTTTTACGAAGATTGAAAGGAACATTGATTTCTTCTATAGATGATGGCATATAAGAGCACTCCCATAAAACATAATAGAAATAAATGGGATTCTGCTTTGTCGGGATAATAGATTGTAACCTGTCGGGAATACGTGGCTTGTCGGGATTTTGGCTTGTCGGGATTTTGGGTGTCGGGATTGTGGCTGTCGGGCCTGCACCCATTTATTTTACATAAATACAAATACGCGAATATGAGAGTGAAATAAAAGGTTAAAGTAATAAATAGAAGTTTTATTTATAAAATCTACGGTATACGGTATTAAGCTTATACCGGTACAGTAATAGTTTAAAAAGCGCGTATTGAGTGAAAGCAAACAAATGAAATGCAGTATGCAAGCACGAGCAGAGATGGTTCTCCTTTGGTGTAACCTACATGTACCGTTTCCTTTGGGAATGTAAAAATAAAATAAAGACATTTGAGAAACTTTTTCACCATGTAAAACTGATTTTATGTAATTTATTTCAGCACATGGTTTATTTTAGTGGTTGGCCAAACATTACTGCTGCTGTCATAGGTTTTCCCTACATACAGAAGAGGCAGTTCGGGAACTTTTCAAACACACGGTATATGTCCGTCTTCACAGAGCTTAAACATTTACGTAAGCATAAAACGGGTGGTTTGAGCATTTTTCTTCGACTGCACAGAAATATGCCACCCTTGCGTTCCCTACGGAAACATAAGCACATAGTGCAGAGAATCATACTATGGGTGATTTTCTAAAAACCGACGAACTCTACTTTCTGTGCGCTGGCGCAAAATAATATCACGATATGCACTGACTCCCTGCCAGATAAAAAAAACACAGCAACGCCCGAAGTTGTCGGTAAATTGTAGGGTCGACGGTCATTAGGTTGAACGTTTTGAGTATTAAACGATGCACAAGACAATTCCGAATAATCAGGTTCAATACAAGCTACAATACTCAACGGGGATAACGCAGGCAATTCGTTTTAATACCAAGAATACCATTACAGACGACTTATCATTTTGAAGTTCAAATGTCGACAATCTCCCGTTCGCCCATCTTATGCAATGACAATTAACATGTCC
Organism: Rhysida immarginata; assembly: GCA_023313115.1. NCBI lineage: Eukaryota > Metazoa > Arthropoda > Chilopoda > Scolopendromorpha > Scolopendridae > Rhysida > Rhysida immarginata. The sequence continues at coordinate 109,038 of JAHWFO010027156.1, forward strand.
CGGGATCAAACCTTAAACAACATTGGTATATACCTAGAGTAGATAGATACTGATAGGCCGCCTTCGTTTTGCCTTGAAAAGCTCGGCGAAGACGGGCATCTCAGCTAGTATTATAAACAATCCAATACAACTACCAGAATTTTTTACGACAGGAATAACATTTGAAACCTAAATCAATAAATACGGATGATCCTGAACAATATCGACCCATAACACGTCTACCTACTATAGAGGGTGAATACAAAAGTCTGAACCCCCCTTTTATTTTTTGAACCGAAGCAGATATGTCAATTTTGATAAATTCAATGAATAGGAAGTTGTGGGTGGCCTATCCCATGGTGCACTTTTCATCATCCCAAATATGCAAATTAGGACACATTCAAAATTTATCTCAAAAACCGTAAGGGATAGAGAAAAAAATCCAATTGCAAACTTGTTCAGCATAAAAAAACAAACAAAACAAAAAAAATCATCCAAATCGGACCAACCAATCACCCACAATCACGTGGTGAACTGTTTGTAGCTTACAAACAGTCACACTGCACAAACAAGTTACTTCAAACAGTTTAAAAAAAAAGTTAATCAACAAAATGCTCGATGTGACGACCGTGGGCACCATAATGCAATTGGGCACGGAACCTAACTGACGCCAAAACATCGGCAAGCATGGCTGGTGTCACTCCTCGGCACGCTTCCTGGATTCGTTGAACCAGATCCTCCAGTGAGGCGGGCTGCGTAGCATAAACCTTGTCCTTCAGGTATCCCCACATGAAAAAGTCAAGTGGTGTAAAATCAGGGGAGCGGGCTGGCCAACGAACTGGTCCTCCTCGGCCAATCCATTGTTGTCCAAACATCTCACTTAGACGCTCGCGAACGACCAATCCGTAATGTGGAGGAGCTCCATCATGCTGAAACCACGTGCGCTGATACGAGGCCAATGGCAAATTGTCAATGAAGTCTGTGACTACCACGTTGAGAATTTCAGCCCGGTAGCGTTCTGCAGTCAGTGTTCCATCGTAAAAATACGGTCTAACCACAGTGTCATTGTACAATCCACACTACACATTGATTCTCCAGTTCACTTGATTAGTTGCTTCTCGCAGACATCCTGGGTTTTCATCTGCCCAATGATGATGGTTGTGCCTGTTGATAACTCCATCCCTGGTGAACTGGGCTTCATCTGTCCACAACACCTCATGAATGAAGTTTGGATTGTCATCCAGGCAGGTAAGTAACCAGTTGCAGAAGGCGGCCCTAGCAACATAATCCAATGGCAATAACTCCTGGTGACAATAAATATGGTATGGGTGAAAATGATGTGCGTGTAGAATGTTGAGAACAGTTCTCTGATGGCATCCAACATCTGCATCAATTCCTCTGCTGCTTGTGTGAGGATTTGCAGCGACTGTGGCCAGAACTAGTGTTGTTGTATCCTCGTCGCCTTGTGCCCTTGGTCGTCCTCATTCTGCATTAACATTTCCTGTAGCCTCGAATCTTTGAATAATGTGACGCATTGTTTGACGAGATGGATGGTGTTCGTTAGGGTATCTGTCTCGATACAACCTAACTGCAGCATGTAGGTTTCTCCTTGCCTCTCCGAAGCAGAAGATCAGGTTGACCATTTCCGGAACAGTGTAGCTTGCCATCCTGGAATTGTTCTGTCTTCTGTGTGCTGAAACATGCCTTTTATTTGCTTTTCTGCATGAAAGTGAATGTGAGTATGGTAATTTATGTTAATTTTTTGATTTGCATGCTTTACATGGTGGAAATATCAACATTCAGTTTTCCTTGTGCAGTGTGACAGTTCACCACGTGATTGTGGGCGATTTGGTCCGATTTGGATGATTTTTTTTTGGTTTTATTTGTTTTTTTATGCTGAACAAGTTTGCAATTGGGTTTTTTTCTCTATCCCTTTTTTGAGATAAATTTTGAATGTGTCCTAATTTGCATATTAGGGATGATGAAAAGTGCACCATGGGATAGGCCACCCACAACTTCCTATAAATTGGATTCATCAAAATTGACATATCTGCTTCGGTTCAAAAAATAAAAGGGGGGTTCAGACTTTTGTATTCACCCTGTATATAAAATATTAACATTATGCATCACAAATAAAATATGCAACCATATTGATCAATATAAAATGATAGCGGAACAACAAAAAGGATGCCGGAAGTATCATATGGGATGCAAGGAACAACTGATAACTGATTCGGTAATTCTTCAACAAACACGCAAACAAAATAGACACCTTCATGTTGCTTATATAGATTATTGTAAAGTTTTTAATAGTGTTCCACATAATTGGCTTTTAAAAGTTTTGGAAATTTACAAAATTAACAGTACTATTATTAAATTTTTGGAATCAACTATAGCAAAGTAGAATACTCTTCTGCATGTTCAACTTTCCAGTAAAGGTTTCACAACGCCAAGAATTGATATAAAAAGAGGCTTATTTCAAGGGGATTCTTTGAGTCCGCTTTGGTTCTTCCTCGCATTAAACCCTTTGTCTAATATTCTCAATAGCACTAACTATGGATTCAAAATTAGAAATAGTTCAGTCAACAGTTTTACTTTGTCACATCTTTTAAATATTGATGATATCAAGATTTAGGCTTCAAAGGAACAACAGCTTAAATATCTTTTGGACATCACTACAACCTTCTCAAAAGATATCTGCATGCAGTTCGGATTGGATAAGTGCAGAGTTATTCATATAGAAAAGGGAGAAATCAAGCCTGGAAATTATAATGTTCCGAACAATGAATCAATAAAATTCATGGAAGCAAGTGATCACTACAAATATTTAGGATTTCGTCAATCAAAATTAATAGAGCACAAACAAATTAAGGTGGAATTAACAGCTGAATTTAACAATAGACTTAAATCCATTCTTAAAACTGAATTGAATGCACGCAATGTCATTAAAGCCATCAACACTTTTGCTGTACCTGTGTTGACATATTCGTTTGGAGTAATCAACTGATCGAAAACTGAAATAGCTGGAATAGAGAGATCCATCAGAAAAACTCTCACAAAGTTCAATTTGCATCATCCGAAGGCCGCAATAGAGAGAATAACACTACCAAGATATGTGGGAGGTAGGGGAATAATGGATATACAGCAACTCTTAGAAACTCAAATACATAATCTTCAAAATTTTTTCTACAATAAATCTCATAATTCGCCAATGCATAGATCACTAGTGTATATTGACAACAATTTTACACCATTAAATTTAAAAAATAGATCTCTTCAAACAACAACCAATATAAATGCCATTCGTTTGAATAGAAATGTGGAAATATGGGCCCAGAAGGAACTGCATGGAAGTCATTTTAATGACCTCAATCAATCGAGTGTGGATAAAGTTGCATCCAACAGATGGAGAAATCTATGGAGAAACGGAAGGGTTCATGATCGCCATCCAAGATCAAGTTATCCGTACAAAGAACTATGCAAAATATGTACTTAAAGACAGTAACTCAACAGACGATAAATGTAGAAGATGTTTTCAAACCCCAGAAACAATTCAACACATTAAATCCGGCTGCAGGATGTTAGCCAATACAGAATATCTTAATAGGCATAATCAAGTCGCAAAATTTATTCATCAAAAACTGGCCCATCAACACAAATTAATAGATAACTATGCACCACATTATAAAAACAACCCCGAAACAGTTCTGGAAAATGCTTCATACAAGCTTTATTAAAATTTGACGATTAAAACAGATAAAACCGTCAACAACAATAGACCAGATATAATTTTAATTAGCAAGCAAAATAGAACCTCTTATTTAGTGGATATTGTAGTACCACTTTCTCATAATGTCGAGAAAACAATAGCAGAAAAAGTTGCCAAGTACCAAGAATTAGCAATAGAAATAAAAAGAATCTGGAATTTGGATCATGTGCATATAGTGCCCATCGTTATTTCAGCTACTGGTATAGTCCCGAAACAAATTCAAAATAGTTTTAAAACACTCCATTTGAGCCCAAACACATATATTGAGTTACAAAAGGCTATAATTATCTCAATATGTCACATTACAAGAAAATTTCTCAAATCTGCACAATAGCAAAGAGTTACTTTGGTGAAAACTTGTACTCTTTGCTTAAAGACTCAGTTAATATTGAAGAAGATGGAAATCTTAAAGATTCAATTCAATTTCAATTCAATTTTTATTCTATTCAAACAAACAGATTACATAAATTATAATCATAATGCCTTTCCCGAAATCATGTTTTAGCTTGTATGGGAGTTTAAACTATTTTTTGACAAACAATATAACTTGAAAACAAATATTGTCTTTGTAAATAAAAATTTAAAACAATTATGCAAAAAATAAAAATAATATATACTCTTCTATTTTGTCTATACTCTTCTGCTGTTTTTTAAAATTAAATGTACCCCAATATTCCGAAGCCTTATAAGGGCTTGTATGGAAAAATGAGGGCCAATAGACGTAGCAATTATTTTATGGAATGATGGGAAATTAATAACAAAATACATAAAACAAACTAAAATACACAGACACTTTTAAATCATCAAAAATTACAAACAGTAAGATCTCTTCCTAGAACTTATTATATATTATAAATTATCAATACAAAAGACCATTTTTATTTAGTAAAAATTAAGTGATAATAATACATAAATATTTAATAATAATTATCTACAATAATAATAATAATAATAATAATAATAATAATAATAATAATAATAATAATAACATCAATACTCCCACGAGTGGATAACTTTCCCTCCCTCGCATTTGAGTCCCTTGGGCTTTGGCCCTCTTTTGGGTCCGCCTCTAGGATTGGCTTCCGGACTTGATCCGAGTTTGGTTTCTCCAAACAATAATAATAATAATAATAATAATAATAATAATAATAATAATTCTACAATTCTAAAGACCTGTCACATAGTAAGGAAATTCCTACACCCAAACATCAATACTCCCACGAGTGCGTAACTTTCCCTCTCTCGCATTTGAGTCCCTTGGGCTTGGCCCTCTTTTGGGTCCGCCTCTGGGATTGGCTTCCGGACTTGATCCGAGTTTGGCTTCCCCAAACAATGATGATGATAATAATAATAATGTAACAACAAGGCGGGAAGAGAAACCATCAGATAAACTGAAGGCCAAATCCATGTTGTCCCCCAACAGGCACAGCCCAAAACGGGGTTAATGACAATACATATAAAGAAAAATGAACGGGTGAAAAACAAACAAAAACGAAGAGCTCAGCTCAATTTCTTCATTAAAAAGAAAATTAAGATCAAAAAAGAGCACTCACAGCAATTTCCAGATCGTAGGACTCATCTTATTATGTTATAGCTCTCTAACTCGATTATAAGAATACAGTACTTCGTAGATAAGTTGTACGACCGATCTTCAAGTGTTTACGAACCCCCGACTCATCTAACAGCGCCAAATACCTTAACGAGCCAAATCATAGGAAATGGAAATCATTTCCGGTAGAGATACGAAATCGAGTTACGAAAACATGGCGGATAGCGATACAGGACGATTTCGCCGTTCGCGTTAGTGAGAAGATTAATACAAAATTATTAGAACTAATACTACTCTTTAATATGACTATGGATGGGACAAGTTATCTAAAGACTATCTATCAGTAGGGATAGTCTCTTCAACTCTTGAGTGCCAGAACAGTCTCCTTCAAAAACCCAACGTTGAATAAGCATTCTCCAACGTTGTTCGTCTTGCTCCATCAAATTTTACCAGTTCAAGAAAAATTGAACGAAAACATGAATATAAGTAAGTTACACTTTTCTCACATTTTTCTAACGTAAATTATACTTATTTAATAGTTGCAAATTTATTTTTTCATACGTTTTCTTATTCATTATTGTTACGATTATTTTTTATTTACTCGTTTTGATCTGAAATGCATTTCCACTGAACAGCATTCATCATTATCGACTGCTAACAACATGGCAATTTTCTCGCAGCAAGAATGGATCTAAACACCGGAAGCTGTGTATCGGAACCTTATAAAAAGTAAGAAGGATGGCTGACTTAATTTCAGCACGGAGGTCGAATAAGATATTAACTAAAATAAAATGTCGCTATTTCCCTTCCCATTATTGTAGGGAGTGTAAAACATTGTTCTAAACATCATCCTTTTTTCATTTCAGATTGCCAAGGATACCGATATGAGCGCTCCTCTTCAGCATTACGTGATATTTTCCATTTAGCTTACCCAAAGGAATGGAAAAGGAGTCTTGCAGGTATATAAAGAGAACGATGGAACGTTTACAACAAAAATATTCCCTTGATTTTTGTGCAAATCAGTTCTGTTAAGTGATGGTGAATTTATTACATTGTACAGTACTCAACAGGAAATATCCACACTTGAATTTTACTCTAAGTTTTACCGTTTCAATATTAATTTATTTTTAATAATTTAATATTACATTTAGAGTTAACGTTATTAAGATTATTAAATTTAAATAATTATAATTAAAAAAGCTATTAAAACAACACATTAGCATGAAATGTAATATTAAGTATTAAACTCGTGTGGATTATTTCCTGTTGTTGACTGTACATTATAAGTTGAATGTATTGTTAAATTAATAAATGAGTTTATAAAAAAAAAA